>JAVJIF010003280.1:0-256685 GCA_038442645.1 Agave tequilana
TTTTTGTTCTACTAATGAATCTCTTTGCAAAGCTTTTGAGTCATGCATGAAGGATGAATTTGAAATGTCTATGATGGGGGAACTCAACTATTTCCTTGGACTCCCAATCAAGCAAAGGAAGGATGGGATCTTCATCAATCAAGCCAAGTACACAAAGAACTAATCAAAAGGTTGGGCTTGAAGGATGTCGAAAGTAAGCAAAACTCCAATGGCAACAACTACCAAACTTGACAAGGATGAACAAGGTAAAAGTGTAGACATATAATTATATCGTAGCATGATTGGTAGCTTACTTTTTTGACGGCTAGTAGCCGATATATTTTTTCCGTTTGTCTTTGTGCACATTTTCAATCTTGTCCTAAAGAGTCTCACATATTGCGGTTAAATGCATCATTAGATACCTTAAGGGCACTATTGAAATGGGTTTGTGGTATCCTAAAACCGGATTATTTGAAATGAAGATTTTTCGGATGCCGACTATGCGGGTTGTAGGGTAGATAGGAAGAGCACAAGTGGAACATGTCAATTCTTAGGTAATTGTCTTGTATCTTGGTCTTCCAAAAAGCAAAATTCGGTAGCCCCTATCACCGCCGAGGCGGAGTATGTTGCAGCGGAGCTTGTTGTGCAAAAGTTCTTGGATGAAACATACTCTCCTTGATTATGATTTACACTTTGATCATGTTAAAATATTTTGTGATAATACTAGTACTATTCCATGACAAAGAATGCAAATCAACATAGTAAAACCAAACACATTGACATTAGTATCACTTTCTTAGAGATCATTATGAAAAGGTGATATTGATATTGATTATGTTTCTACCGATTTTCAACTTGCGATATTTTTTACTAAACCATTAGACTATGCTAGATTTTCATTTTTGTGGTGAGTTGAATGTTTGCATTATGGATTCTTAAAAATAAATTTTTTTTAATTGGTATTTTAACCTTTTTGATGTATGACAAAAAGGGGATAATAAGTTTAGTTTTGATATTTTAGTTTTGTTTGATATTATTTGAGTTTTATTTTATGAAAAGAAAGTTTGTTTATTTAAGTTTAGTTTTGACAAAACTATTTTGCCTTGAATGCTTTATGTATTGTGCTTCATAGTCAAATTTTTATACATAGCATTATTTGAGGGGGAGTTTTTCAAACTCTCTTCCATGTTTATTTAAATACCTATATGTTTTGTCATCATCAAAAAGGGGAGATTGTTGGCCCAAGGTTACAATCACCCATGATTAGTGTATTTTGATGATTACAAAACATTTAGTTTATTTGTACTAATAACATTTGTTTGTTTAAGTGTGTTTCAGATTTCTATTCATTCTAAAAGTCTTCTCTCACAAATACAAGAATTTGGACTCAAGTCAACTCCAATTGGGCTCAAGAAACAAGTGTTGAAGATCATATGAAGAAGCCTATTGAAGATCTTGAAGTCTTAGAAATCATTGTAAGAAATAGAATGTTAAAGTTTGAGTATATGAATTTGGCTCTAGGATTTGCACACCACACTTGTTTCATATATTTCCTATGTTTTGAAAATGGTTATTTCTAAGTTTTATGCCTTAGTTTATATATACATGTACCAAAACTTTATATCTTGAAAATCTTGTTTAAAACATTGTGTATAAACTATTTTCTGCATAATACTTAGCTATACGTATTTTTAAAATATTCTCAAAATTTTTCTAACTCAAAAAAAAAAAAAAAACAGCCCCAGTTTTCTGTTTCAGGCAACTTCGGTCGACCGGCCCGGTCGACCGGTGATGTGTCTGGACATGCACTGTTTGTGCATGTGTCTGTCGGTCGACCGACCGGTCGACCGACGGAGAGCAAATTGCTCACAGTTTGTTTTCGGTCGACCGGACCGGTCGACCCGGAAGAAGGAAACTGTGTTTCCTCCTTTTGGGTCGGTCGACCGGACCGTCGACCGAGAGCCAACGCTCTTTGCAGCTGGGCTGGCGGTCGACGACCGGTCGACCGCCAGGCCTGCAAAAACCCAACGGCTCTTTCCTCTTTTGTGCAATTCTGAAATCTGTTTTTTTCTGATTTCTTGGCAGACTTTTTCAGTGTTTTTCAGGTCTTTTTCAGAGAAAATAGACCAAAAGAAATTGTTTTTAACCTATTTTTAACCCTATAAATAGAGGAGAAGTCTCTCTTGCATATCACTAAGAAAATCCTCAAGTTTGTATTGTTTTCAAAGAGAAAAGAAGAGTTTTAAAGCTTTCATTCCAATTCTTTTTGAGCTTGTTTTTCAGTTGTGTTTGATTACTAATATCACTCTACAACTGAAGTTTTTCTCACCACACTTCATAGAGCCAAAAATCCTATACTCATTCTATAGTGAATGTAATTGAAGTGAGAGTGTTTGTAAAAGAGTTTGAGAAATAGTGTAGTGATCTTGTTGTGATCACTTTGTTCTTGTAATCCTTTCTTTGTGGAGCAACCTCTTCGGTAGAGGTCCTTTGTACTCGGTGGAGCTCGGTGCTCGGTCTTCGGTAGACCAAATTGTAAAGGCGTCCTCGGTGGATAGTGGAAACCCTTCACGGAGGTGAAGGCGGGGAGTAGAGCGTGGCTCGAACCTCGAAACAAATCACTTTGTTTGCGATTGCCTTTGCGTCTAATTCTTGCTTTACTTTTCAATAGCTCCTTATTGCTTTCTATTGCATACTTGTGATATTGTTTATTTTCTTGTGCTACTATTTGCTTGCTTGTATTCTTACCATAGATCATTGTGTTTGCATCATTCTTCATATCATCCATTTCATACTTGTGTGTGCCAATCCCGTACTCATCCAACAAGAGCTTCACATAGCGCCTCAACCCATATAAAGGGGAATCAAGAGGAGTTTAGTCCAGAGCCTCGCAAGAGGAATTCGGCACACTTGTTGAATTGTACTAAGTTGAGCCTCACTGTTTTAAGTTTCGCATTTAGAGAGTTAAAATTTTTAAGATTAGCAATCACACCTATTCACCCCCCTCTAGGTGTTTTTCAGGTCGATGCTACTTCACCACCTCCGGTTGGTTCGGTATTAGTAGAGATCTCACTGGATGTGACACCGGGTGGAGATCATATAGTTGTGATGAACTGAATAGGTTGAACTAATTGCAGTGAAAGAAACTAAGTTGAGTCCACGGAAGTGGGTGAAGAAACGTGAATCTCAATTAGTGAGCTAGATAAGCTCAAATTGAAGCTGTTTTTTTCTCCATGACGTATGGTTAAGAGGTTCATATGACTCAGCCAGTTGGGTTCGTTGCTACAGATTCATTTTCAGTTGCTTAAGCTCGGTGGAGCTCATTTGATAAACTATGGATGGCTTGATCCCTTGGGCAGGGTATGTAGGTAACTAAATTGGTGCAACCCGATGGAATCGACATGGTGCTATGTTGTGTTCGCTCAGATTTGAGAAATATTCAGTGAAGTAGAGAATTGTGGAGAGAGAGTGTAAAATCTTAATGGTAGCGGTTTTAAACTCCCTGGCGTTAGTACAAAGTTTGCATGAAGTGTGGAGGAAGTAACAATGCAGACACTCTGCTACATGTCACAGGTAACAGAGTTGCCGAAAGCTCTAAGCTTTGGCCCGTCGACAACGTTTTCTAGAGAGCAGCAGTCATCTCAGGCTGTCGACAGCGCTTTGCCTCTAGGCGAGTCAGAGTGTGTTTCAGAATTCGTTTCTGATCCGAATTTAAAGTTTTTGGTTTTCTTATTTTCATGGACTCTATGGCTATATAAAGATAGGTATTGCCCCCTATCGATTGTATCATGTAATTGATTTATTAATAAGATCTCTCTCCTTCTGCCCCGAGGACGTAGGCAATTGTCGAACTCGTTAAATCTTTGTCTTCTCGCTTTCTTCTTGTTGTTTGTTTTATTTGTGTCATATTGGTTTGAGATTGACTCGGCATTGTGAATGCTGATCTTGGTGATCGGCACGTTGTCTGGATTCCACCGGAAAACGTAACAAAAATTTGATTAATGGTTCCTTGTCATAAATACATGTGATATATGTATTATTATTATTGCAGCAGGTTTATGTATACATGTTAGTTGTGCTTAGGACTCTATAGGGACTAGTTCACTCATATGAATGTGTCGCTAGCCTTCATCACATGTTATTTTCGCTTATTTTTGAGAAGCGGGACGTCACAGAAAGAAACGAGTGAAGGTGGACAAACACGAGTAAAGGTTGACAACATTCACGTTGTGTAGACACCATCATCCCTTTTATAATGCATGAGTAACAATAATTGCGACCATGTGGGCCTCTTACGCGGAATTATAGAGCCCAATAAATTAGGGCAATATTGAGAATATGAAAATACAAAGTACCTCTAATACTGGGAACATGAAAATACAAAGTACCCGCGTCTAATAAGTGGGGGCAATAACTTTTTGAAACAACAAACTTCAGCTTGGGTTTTTTAGACACGAATTAAAGCCAGAAGCTTTAGGAACTTGAAATAAAAATTAGGGGCTTAAATATTTTATCTTAGGCGTGTTTGGTTGCAAGGAAGTGAGCAGAAGTAAGAAAATGAGGATGTATAATTGCTCACTTCCCTATCTATCCAAATACTGGAAAAGAAAAATAAGAAAACCAATTTTTCTTCTCTCTTTTCTCTTTTATCAATCATTTCCTCAATCCAGATTGCTACAGTTAATTTTGTGATCATGTAAATCTCATTTGTAATAAGTTGTAACACAAAACAGTTAATTTTTTGATCATGTAAATCTCACTTGCATTCTAATTATAGTCTATTTTTATTTTCTTAATTAATTTTTAGTTTTAAATATTATTTTGCGGTCAACTTTGTGGTCAACTTTTCACTTTCACTTCCACATTACTATCCAAACACCGGAAAAGGCATAACATTTTTCAAACCACACTTCTCAAAAGCATCCAAACACCAAAAACTTACTAATCAATTCTCAAGTCTCAAAGGAACTATTACCACCCCTCACTGCTCACTGCCTCACTTCTTACTTTCATTCATAACCAAACAAACATGCCCTATAGGGCGTGTTTGGATGTAAGGAATCACAGTGAAGTGAGGAAGTGGGGAAGTATAATTGCTCATTTCCCTATCTATCCAAACACCAGAAAAGGAAAATAAGAAAACCCCCATTTCCCTTTTTCATTTCTCTTTCACACAATCATTTTCTCACTTCCTGAGTGCTACAGTTAATTTTGTGGTCATGTAATCTCATTTATAATAAGTTATAGCATAAAACAGTTAATTTTTTGGTCAAGTAAATCTCACTTGCATTCTAATTACAATCTATTTTTTATTTTTCTTAATTAATTTTTATTTTAATATTATTTTGCGGTCAACTTTGTGGTCAACTTTTCCACTTTCACTTTTCATTACCATCCAAACACGGAAACGACAAAACATTTTCCAAACCACACTTCCCAACAATCATTCAAACACCAGAAAACTTACTACTCATTTCCCTTTTTTCTAAAGGAAATAAATCTTACTTCCTACTTCCTCACTTCACACCAATTCCTTAAATCCAAACAGACCCTAAATGAAAAATCTCTTATATTCATTTGTTAAATTACTCCTGTTGTTTTTAAATAGCGGGGGCCAGGATGGAAAAAAAAATCAGGGGACACATTTTGTTGAGAAAGACACGTTATTATCCTTTAATTTCGGAAAGAGAAAAAAAAGATCAAAACGAAGTAATATAATAGCGTATAGACAAAGACATTTGAAGGCGGTCCACCTCATTAGAGTAATGAATGATCCATCCGTTCTTATCCTTAGGACACTCAACTCAACCCACCAAGGCCACTACTGTGATGATGATGATGATATGTCCCTTTTCCTCTATAAAAAAAACTCATCCACCGGTTCCTGCCCTCTTGTCTTGAGATTCAGATAATTAGTACAGGCTAAATTGCAAATCAAGGAGGCGGAGGAGGAGGAGGAGGAAGAAGATGAGTGAAGTGGGAGCTCAGTGACCCAGGGATGGCAAGAAGCAGCTCATCTGTGGGCAACAGCCAGCAGCAGCAGCAGCAGCAGCAGCAAAGGGTGGCGGTGGTTTTGTTCTCGGCCTCCATGAGTCGAAACAAGACCATGCCAGTCACAAGGCAGAGTACGAGGCTGCGCCGATGCCCGAGTGGAAGCTCCACTGCCTCTGTTCTGACTCTAACCTCCCTCCTCTCATCAAAGGACAGCTGGGGGGCGGTTCATGCTTTTAATTAATTATTTATGGCAAGCTTTGATTTCTCTTCTTATAATGATCTTATATCTCTGGATATGGAGAGATAGATCATATATAGCTCTAGTTTATTTTGCTTGTATGAGCTAATATTGTACATATATATGAATATATGTAAGCTTTGGTGTTGTCTATCTCTTCTCTTTCTGATTTAATTCTATTCCTGTGTGTTGGAGATGAGAGTGAGGTGTGTTTGATCTAAATACAATACATGTGATTAATTATTGGAAAGTTTGATTTGTAGTTTGATTTGTGAAGGAAGATCATTCTTATATGATGGAACTGCAGGGGGGCAGAGATTTCTCTCACCCCTAATTGCAAACAAGTCTTTTTCTATCCTCACTTGACCACGCAATGAGGCTCCTCTTGTTTGGATCAATTAGCTCCTCAATTATTCACTAAAATTTATGCATCTTAATTGCAGACATATTTTTGCCTGTAATTTGGACATGACGCAAATTAAAGATGCAGGAACAGAAACGAGTTTTAATCCAATTTGCTCATCCAGTAAACAGGATTCAACCTGGTCTCTCTGTGGTGTATGGTGAATAGAAATCCATATAACTAAGAGATTAGATCAGGTTTAAACACTAATTATTACAAAATTAATGCAATCCCCCCCCGGATTGCCTGTGATCAGTTAGAAAGATATTTTTATTGGTAAAAGATGCTTAATTCAAGCAAGAGCAAATGTCTTCCTTCTGTAGATTTCTCTCCCCGTCTGAATTCCCCGCGGCCGGCAAGTGTTCATTTCCAAAGGTTGTTGGGTTGTTGGCTTGTCACAATCATAATGAAATTAGAAAATAGTTGATGGTTATGTCTGCGCGCAGAGAGAGAGAGAGAGAGAGAGAGAGAGAGAGAGAGTAGTAGTAGTAGTAGTAGTTGGGCCGCTCAAGGAACTATCAAAGTGAAGTCAGGATCCAATTGATAAATGGAAGCTCGGCCCACCAGAAAAAGGCCCTAGACAGCTCTCCCTATTGACAACTGTAACCATCCTCCTTTGAACTTTGGTTCTCTTAGCCCATTTACTAATTCAATTAAAATTTGTACCATGTTCATATATTCATACAGTTCAACTCACCAAGCCAAATGAAGTAAAGTTTCTCCTTGATGATAAAACAATATTGTGTAATGCAACTCCATCTATCTCACTAAAAATAATAATGAAAAAAAGGGATTGCTAATATTTTTTATGCTTCATTCACATATAATTGACATCACACCCAATCATCTACATATGGAGAATGGATTAAATTATGCTGGTCATATAACCAGCCCAAATCCATGAGAAAAAGCACTTTATTGCCGTGTAGCTTGTGAAGCCTAAACAACAGAAAGACCTGATTATTGGGCCCAAAGAGTAGGTCCGAGTCCAATATACAGAATACACAGAATAATTCAATTACCTTGTACGTACGTATGTACAGTGTTGATATACTTGTCGGTAGACGAAAGGTTGCAGACAACACCATGGCATCGCTGGACCGATAGCATCATCCCACGTAGCACTCACTCAACGGGGATCTCGTGTCAAAAAGTAAAAGACCGTCGTCCTCTGTGCGCTGTTAAGAATAAAACAGCAAATTACCATGCATCCCCCTCAACTTCAATTTCAGTCCCTTTCCTTGTTTCCTCTTATTCTGACACGAGGGCAAATATTTCCACCCAAAAAATTGATTAAGGAACCCACAAACGTGATAAAGGTGGCAAAAAAAAAAAAAAAACCCACTTCTCCCCCACCCCCCCGGCCTGTGATCACTCCTCCGGTGACTCCCCTCCCTCCCAGCCGACCCCCTCTCTCCTCGCGACCCCCGCTTCCCCTCTCCTCTGATCTCCCCCCTCCCCGGCCTCCCTCGCTCCCCCACCCCCTCCCCCACCTTCTCCCCTCCCCCCTCCCTCCTCCCCTTCCCCATATGTTCGGCCGGATTCCGGCCGAACCGAATTTTTTTTTTTTTTTTTTTGTGTGGGGGTGGGGGGCGCAATATTTTTGTGTGCCGTGATGTGGACTGATTAACTCATTTGTGCAATTAACATCTCTTAACCTGTCTGAACATCTTTTGCCCCCCACCCCCCAAAAAAAAGCTCATGTTCCAATTTTTGTGTGCCGTGAATTAAGGTTGGAACAAACTCCCTTAACCTTATCAAATGTGCTCTTCTTATTCTTCAATTATACCATTTTTTTTCTCATTATCTATAACATTAACTACAGAACCCATGAAAGTGCCCATTATAAATGCCTCCATCCATCACATTAACCATAAGAAAGTTTCTTGGTATAAAATTTTCAGAGTGTAATCCTTCTTTTGTCAATGCATCACTTATTGTCACAAGCTTTACTTTTTATGATTATGAACGTTGAATTCCTTATGTCAGGTGTGAAATAGAATTGATATGTACAAATTTTTATTCACACTCTTTTGGCTTCTGATGCGTATCTCTTGCTGGTGCTACTTGTTCTTTTCCTCTCTGCATTAGCTTGTAATCTTCTGGTGCGGTCCTTTCTGGTTCACCAAAAAGTAATTTTCTTGTAACACTCAGTTGCACACTTTGATGATCTTTACCAATCGCTATTGCAGGAATTTAACATTGAGAAGTTGCAACTTGTTGAAGCTGAAAAGCGGAAGATCATGCAAGAGTATTTAAAAAAAAAAAAAAAAAAAAACGGAGAAGCAGGTTGAGATACCGAAGAAAAATGTAACCCACTAGCCTTTCTCTCTTCCTTCTGTATGCAAGTGATGATAAGATTGGTCTCCCTAACTGCCTACTGGTGGTCTAGCTTCATCCTTTGGCTTTCTTTTGCAAATAGTTGGCTTAACTAAGCCCCAACTCATTAGGCTTTGTCAACCTAATAAATGGTGTTTAATCCTTTTACTAAGGCTTCTTGACTTGGGTTCATCTTGAATTAGGTTTTGCTTTATAACTATGCATGGTTATGCTTGTCTTTTTGTTCGTTCTAAGTCCTTGACTTATGTAACACAGTACAAGGCCAGTATTATCTAGTTAGGTATATTTATGTCACAGGGACCATATATCTACAAGAATATGAATTTGGTTAATGGTTGTACCCTTTTGTTCTGAATATCTTTTTTAGTTTCTGTTGATTGCTTGTTCATGGTATAGTACAGTTTTGTTGACAAGTTCTATGTTGTATTGTGCAGCGAGTATTCAATGCAGTTGAATGCTTGTCGTATCAAAGATCTTCAAGCTCAGGATGATTTAGTGAACTCCATGAAGAAGCTGCTGGTGAGGAGCTTCTGCATGTCAGCCATGACCACCATGCATATGAATACCATCTGAAAGATTTAATTGTACAGGTGGCCACTGAAAATGGACTAGCCAATGGTATATTTATTAAAGATTTCCACAATATGAATTTAATGGATTACCATGATGTGCAAGAGAATGAGTTTACTATCTCTGCTGGCTCTGTTATGCATCAAATTATTCATATAGTACAATAAACATAGTTTATCATTTTTGTTGTGCATATGCTACAAAGGGATGCCAAGTGTTTTTTTTTTTTTGGAGAATGTAAATTTTATTTATCAAAACTGTAAGAAAGCCAAATCGGCAAACTACCCCTTACAATGTATCCTCACAGCCAAACTCAAGATCCTATTAGTCGACTAATCACAAGTTTAGTCGACTAATAGTAGTAGTCGACTATCCCCAATTACTAGTCGACTTGAAAAGTGTTCTGGAAGTAGCTTTGTTCTCTGTTTATTCTCCAGTCGACTATATCAGAATACCTAGTCGACTATACATTAATCTAGTCGACTAGATCAGAAAGCCTAGTCGACTAACTTGCACCAAGTCGACTAACCATAAAGTTAAGTCGACTAAGAAGTTGAGCTGGATGTATCCATCTTCTCCTGATAGAATTCCAGATTCTCAAAACGCCACATTTGTATTTGGATCCAAAGCGAATACAATCCTATAGATGTGCAGTTTAATCTTGAATACAGTAGAAATCACCTCCTGAGCCTGGCCTTCAAAAATTTTCATATTGCGAGCATTCCAGATATGATAGACAGTACAAGCAAGGGCCACCTTTTTAGTTTTTGATTTTCCACTGGAACCCTTCGCCTCCTTCTTTATCCACTTAAGAGCACTAGAGATAGTTGACATCCCCCGAGAGATACCCAGCCATTCTCTAATACATCTCCAAACCATAGCAGAGAAGGAATATTGAAAGAATAGATGTTCTGCCGATTCCCTATTACCAACACAGAGTGCACACGATTCATCAACCTGAAGAAAGGTCAATCTATCTTTTGTAGGTAGCCTCTTCCGCACTGCAAGCCACAGAGTAAAAGCATGCTTTGGTGTGACATACGAATTCCAAACTGAGCTTGTCCAAGCTAGCCTGGGACCTTTATATCTGAAAAAGTCATATCCAAGCGATATGCACATCCGCTCACCTACCGCCCAAGAGGATAACCTCCTCTTTGCCGCCTCAACTGAACCTTCTACAAGACATATTTTATCTCGTATAGCAACTAGCCTCTTTAGCAATGGCGAGTCGTCCCTAATACATTTCCATTCCCAAGCAGAGACATCCCCTTTAAGGTATATATGATGCACCCAACGCACCCATAAAGTGTCCTTTTTCTTGTGAATGTTCCAAAAGGATTTTGCTAGCAGGGAATCATTCCAATTTTAAGATCTCGGAATCCTAATCCACCTTCCGATTTTGGCAAACACATGGATTTCCATGAAACCGGATGATGGCGCTTATGCCATAAGAAATTCCTGCACAGCCGAGTTATCCTCTCTATGATAGCACCTGGAACCGGAAAAATAGATAGCCAGAAGCAATCCACTCCTTGTAGCACTGATCTGATAAGCTCAGCTCTACCCGCAAAAGAAAGAGTGGAAGCCACCCATGAGTTGATATACATAGTTATTTTATCAACAAAAGGTGCAAAATGGTCCAACTGAAGCCTCTGAGCCGCCAACGGGACACCGAGATAACGGAAAGGCATCACACCAACAGGGATACCAGTCAACTGTCTCATTTGAACAAGTTCCTCTCCATATACTCCCGCCGTAAAGAGGCTAGACTTGAGCAAATTAGCACACAGTCCCGATTTCAAACCAAAATCCCTGAGGCTATCCATAATAATACTAACAGAAGGAATGTCCCCTCTCGCCATGAGCATGAGATTATCAGCAAATGCCAGGTGTGACAACCTAAGCTTTCCACACCTAGGGTGAAATTTGAACCCCAATCTGTTAGTACTCACCTTTAGACTCCTCGACAGATATTCAATGCATATAAGAAAAAGAAAAGGAGACAAAGGATCACCCTGTCGCAATCCTTTCTTTCCATTGAACATCCCCCACATCCCTCCATTCATGCCAATAGAATAAGATGGAGAAGTTACACATTGCATAATCCATCCAATAAATCTGTCTGGGAATATGAGACCAGTCATTACCTCAGCAAGGAATTCCCAAGAGACCGAATCATATGCTTTCCGGATGTCCACTTTAATCAAGCATCTCGGGGATATCCTCTTCCTGTTATACTTTCGCAATAATTCTTGGACCAAATGAATATTTTCAATCATACTCCGGCCCTCCACAAAAGCAGATTGTGAATTATCTATAATTCCTCCGAGCACAGGTCGCAGCCTCGCAGCCAGGATTTTAGAAATCACTTTATAGATCACATTACAACAGGCAATAGGCCTAAATTCACTCACAGCTTTAGCATGAGCAGATTTAGGCACTAAAGCAATCAAAGTGTGATTCATTTGCTTCAGAAGAGATCCTGATAAGAAAAATTCCTTAACAGCATCAGAGAACTGAACACCAATAATATCCCATGCTGTCTTGAAGAAGAGTGCACTATATCCATCCGGACCCGGTGCCTTGTCATTCCCAATACCGAACAGTGCCTCCTTTATCTCCTCCGAGGTAACCTCCTTCAACAGATCACAAGCTTGATGGGATGAGAGAACCTCCCCACAATGAAGCACCTGTGGGTCAACATGCTCTACCTGAGAACTAGTACCCAGAAGTCCCTCGAAGTATCGACTAAATTCCAATGCTACCTCCTCCGTCGACTCCGTCAATGAACCATCCTCCTTAGAAATAGCTGCCACATAACCCCTCCCCTTGTTTCTTTTCACAATACTGTGAAAGAACTTAGTGCATTTATCAGATTTAGAAACATAGGTGCATTTAGCCAGCTGGTAAAAGTAGTCCATCTCCGCCTTAGATAAGGCCAATGCATTTTTTACGTAACTCCACAACCTTTTCCCGAAGTTCATAATTATCAATTTGATTTTGGATCTGTACCTGAGCCAGTTTAAGGAGTAACCTAGCCCGTTCAGCTCGTGAAGCAATATGACCAAATTCCTCTCATTGAGAAGTTTCAACGGTGCCTTCAATAGCTTTAGCTTGCGACAAAACTGAAATTGAAGAGAACCTACTATCTCAATATCCCAGGCAGCTCTAACAGTCTCCCGAAAGTCCTCATGACCCGCCAAGAAATTCCAGAATCGAAAAGGTCTATTTACCGTTCGGGGCCGCTCCAGCAAAGAGACTAGTCCAGGGGAATGGTCCGATAGACAACCAGAAGGTAAGAATTCCACATGGCAGTAGAAGGCCCTCTGATGCCAAAGTGGGTTGGCCATCACTCTATCCAACTTAGACCATACAGTACCATTGGTCCAAGTCAGGTGGCATCCTGTGAACTGTAAGTCAGACAGTCCCAACTCATCACAACACTCAGTAAAGTCCTTAATTTGGTATTGTGACACCTCCGCACCACACACTCTCTCCTCCTGTCTCAAGATATTGTTGAAATCCCCCATCAGAAGCCAGGCTCAGACAGAGTATCACCCCACCTAATTAAGTTCTCCCATAGGCTTCTCCTAGTCCCAATGGAATGGAACCCATAAACAAAACTAACAATGAAAGTTACTGATGATACCTTACATACCACCCTGCAGTGAATAATCTGAGGGAGAATCTCCAGAGTATCCAGCTGAATCTTCAATGGATCATACAGGATTAAGATTCTACCTCCACCATGAGAACCAAAGTTGTTGACCTGCTTCCAACCTTTAAACCTCCTTTGCATGAACACTTCCAGTCCAGACTCTGAAAGTTTAGTCTCTAATACTGCCATTAAACCAATCTCCCTCTTTTTTACCAGTGCCTCAACACCCTTTTGTTTCAGGGGTAGGTGAAACCCCCTGATATTCCAAAATGCCAGCCTCAACATTTGGAAGGTTGAAGGGATTTCCCCTTCGTTTTTCCTTTAGCTACTGAAGCGAAGCTGAGACCCTTTTCTGTCAGTTTCCGATTCTCCCTCACCAAGGTCGCCCCAAACCGTGTCTCTCATCCTGAGATACGAGCCTGTCAGAAGCCCCCGATCTAAGTTCAGGACCCATCTTCTGCTTCATTTTATTAAGACTTCTACACCCCTCATGTCCCAATCCCACATCAGGTAACCGTTGCAATTCAGCTTCAACCGGTCTCTTCTCGGACTGTTCTGGCACAACAGAAATTTCTACTGCCTGAACAGACTTTTCTGGCAGCATAATAGGCTCCGTAGTACCCGTACCATGCTTGCTGCCCCCAATTAGTACATCACCTTGATTCACACCAACAGCCTGTTTCGGAGCACCTATAGGCACAATCATGCCCGATGTCGCCATGGCAAACGCTCAGATTCCCACTAGTCTCCCCTTTCTTTTGCATAGCCACACCACCTGGCCGTCCCATCTTTCGAGGCACATAAGTAGTATGCTTTGTCCCTTCCAAAACTTTGCTGCAATCACCCTCCATATGGCCAAACACCTTGCATTTCTTACAGTATTTAGGTTTAACCTCAAAAACTACTAATTGGTCATAAATGTCACCAGTTGGTAGCTTAATTTCCAACGATGAGACGAGTTCCTTTGAAGCATCCACCTCCACCATCACCCTGGCAAAAGAAAGCCTCTCTTTAGTTAAGGTCATCTTGTCAGTGGAGATTGGTTTCCCAATTCTGGACGCAATTTTGCTCAAAGCGCGGGCATTCCAACATTCAATTGGAAGATCCGGTAATTGAACCCAGACCGGTACTGTAGCAAACTCTTCACCTCCAAATCTGAAGCACCTTGGCATGTTCTTCAGCATCAAGCATCTCCCATAGATAAAGTATGGTCCCCCGTTCAAGACACTAAGCCTATCCTCCTCCGATGTAAATTTAAAGACTATCCATCCTGAACGATGGACCCAGTGTGTACATTCAACCTTCCACCCCTCTCGAATATTCCGGATCGCATCCATGCCTTGGAATCGACCTGTAAATTGGCCCACTAGACAGAACCCCCATATCTCTGCAACATCATCAACATCCTCATTCGTAATGTGCAGCATATCCTCCCCGGATTCCACCATATCCAATTTGATACCCTTGCCAAAGTTGCGGTTGTCTTTGAATAAGTTAACCCACGGGGCTCTCTTAACAGAAGTCGCCCCTTCTGTGTCTCCACTGCAGTAGAAACAACCCTCCGCTTCTTCTCAATATCAGCATATTCTATCTGTGGCATTCCATCAAACACCTTGTGTGCCTCCAAATCACCCGTCTTGTGCAATAAGCGAGAAACCGACGCATCACCCCCAACATCTTCAGAGCCTTCAGAATCGGAAGAAGCAGAGGCAATTTTCACCTGCACTACATCATTAACCTGCTGCCGCACAACATCTGCAGCACGAATCGGCTGAGATTGGCCATGGGGCGATGTCTCATCTCCAGTAGCACCCTCCAACAACCTTCCCTCAACTTCTTTAGAGATCCCAACTCGGGATCTAGTGGCCGGCATCATAGAAATATGTCGACCAAGAGAAATCTCCAGCGGTTCCCACCAGCCCTAAAAAGGGGATGGGATCACCAAGAAAATGCAGACCAGGTAAAGAAACAAAGAAGAACCCAGGAGGGAGCAATAGCTGAAGAGGAGACAAGGCAGGAATCAACCATGGAAGATTCAGCCCTGGGAGAGCGTCACTCTCGAACTCCTCGATCAATCGCCCCCTGGAAAGGGGTGAATGGGAGACCGGTGCCCGGGCCTAGGTCGGCGACGTGATCCGGCGAAGTGAAGGCCGGCGGCTGGCTAAGGTCGGGCCGGCGATTGGTCTAGGTCGGGGGCGGCAGCGGCAGCAGCAAGGACTTCGGTTTTTTTTTTTTTTTTTTTTTTAAGTAAAAAAGGACTTCAGAATAATACTTGTGAGATGGGTCCTTAGTTGATCTCAAGTGAGGTTGGATGCCAAGTGTTTTTAAGCTTACTGCGAAAGGATACTCGATATTTTCATAAATATTTGGGCACGCCCCTTAATCGCGACTAATCTTGTGAGTAAGATATTGAGACTCTCATGTGACTGTTGGCCATTTGTGCTCATTGATCATTGTTATAGATGCCACTGTTTAATTTATTTGGTTCCCCACAGGCCTTTTTTGGAAACAAGAGCTTGGGAGTAGGATGTATGGGCTGTTAAGCCCTTTTAGGAGGTATTATGGGTTTATATGAGGGTTACGGGGTTACATCAGGTGTAACCTAGGACACCTGATAACGTGAGCCGATTCACTTTCTCCCCCTAAAAGTAGGTTTTTCTTTTATTTCTTTTCTTTTTCCTTTTTCCATATATAATTATGAAGACGCCAATATGGCCATTAGCCCCCAAACATGCTTAACTCTAGTCCATTTTTGGGCATTTGGCAGAAGTTAGCAGGTGTTAGGCACTACCTGGTAACTCCTGTTGCCAAATGCAACCATAGAATTCCTTTTCGTATATTAATTATTAAGATGAGATAATGTGTTGTGATCCTTTCAAAGGAACCTTCTTAATGCGTTGTCGGAAAGATGACCATTCTTTTGTGGAATCTGTTCTGCACTCTGCAGAGCATGAATATGCAGAAAAAGCAACTGTTCATCCTCCGGAGATTATAGTAGATCTGTTAAGATTTATGCAAACAAATAGTCAGCTCGACAAAAGGGTGGTCTTGGGTATATAAAAATTTGGGCTACTTCACCTAGAATGTTAGCCTTTTGGGATGGTGTCCCGGATCTTTACAAATGGTATCGAACCATGCCCTAAACTTAGTCATGTATGGAAGATCCCTAAGAGTGGTTGATGTAGTCCCGGTGAAAGACACAATGCAGCGCAGTTAAAAAGCGCAAGCAAGCACACAGGCACAGATGCAAGTGGAAAAAGCATAATGCACTGCAGCGCAACACAACGATTAAGACGCAAGTCCGGACTCTTCGTTTGAGAGGAGATTGTTAAGATCTGTACGGCTAGACAAAGGATGGTCTTGGATATATAAGGATTTGGACTCCTGCTCCTAGCCACCACAATGCTCATGGGCCTTACTAGTAAATTATCTTCATTTAGCCTTAAAATTTCAGTACTTCAGCTCTTCAGTAAGGATTTGATGACGAAAAAGACTGCTATTATAATTATATATCAACGTACATTTACATTTGTATATGTAGTTCTTCAGAATTAACAAATCTTATTCCTGCACGTAAGAGAAGTTGGTATTGTTTACAACCATCCCTGTTACTGAACTGGCACAGTAAAATGATATTTCATCACATCACTATCATTTTCATGTTTTATTTCTGTAAACTAGAACCAACACCTTCATTGTAATAAAAGTAAAAGCTTTTGTTGAATCCTATGCTAAATGTACCATGGCAAGCATGGTCAGTTCTGTTCTGTCTACTTTTTTTTTTTTTTTTTTTTTTTGAGATAAATGGTGAGGCAAAAGCGCCCCACACAACCCCCCTCAGCCTGTTATCCCTCTGTTGCGCGCACAAGATAACAACCTCTGTGTGGAATCCGCCCACCAGGCGGAGACTTGATGCTGCCAGAGACGTACCCAACACGACAAGAACAGAGAAACAATAGAGAAAAGCAATCAACACAGTATTTAACGAGGTTCGGCAATGCGCCTACGTCCTCGGGGCAAGGGAGAGAGAGATTTTATTGATTCAACAATCATACAAATTAATACAGAGGGAATTTTTCAGGAGATTCTTAGGAATACAATACATGAGGGCTCTAACCCTTATTTATAGCCACAGAGTCCCTGAATTTAAGAAAACCCAGATTGAATTTGATCCCATCCAGAAAAGGAATCTGAATCCCAAAAGGCAGCAGAAAACACGTCTGTCGGTCGACCGACCCATGCCACGGTCGACCGCGCCGGTCGACCGGGCCCAATCGAGAGCTAAGGCCTGTCAGTCGGTCAATTAGGGTTGGTCGACCGCTCTCTGCCACGGTCGACCGGCAGTCGACTGGGATAACCCTGTGCACGTCGTGCACGCCGGTCGATCGGGCGGTCGACCGACCTCCTCCACTGGTCGACCGGGCGGCTGACGGAGAGTACAATCTGGCCTGCTCAATGCTTCGTTTCTCGCTCCTTTGATTTCCGATCTCTGTGCTAATTTTCTCTACTCCTCTATCTCCTCTCTCCCTACAATTCTTCAACTCGGTGAAATTTTTTCAAATCTGAGTCGATCTCCAACGAACTCCAGTCTATCACCTGACGAAATTGACACACGATCTCGGCGAAATCAACACACGATCTCGGCTTGGAATCTGTAGCTCAGTTATCAACTGGGATGCACCACATGTGCCTTCTCTACACTTCACCGACGAGAACTTTCATACATGCCGACCATCGAACGTGTCTCCAACTCAGCAACTACATGACCTCACGAAGAACTCATCATGAGCCAAGACTGACTCTCCAACTGACTGGTCATCCAGTCTACATGTCTTCAGCTGACGGTCCAACCAAGTGTGAGTAGAGCACAACGAACACCATCATCGGCTTCAACAACTGGATGCACACCCCCTTATGCAAGCTCAACTGTCTTCTCACCAGAAGATCATCTGTTCATCGAGATCACAACACCTCACCTCTGCGTGAAGTCCAACTAGCCACAACACTTCACTTCTACGTGAAGTCTCTTCACCTCTGTGTGAAGTTCCAATAGGCCTCTTGAGAACCCAAACAGTTTCATATGGGTTGCATCTCCAAATATGGCTGCGCCTTTTACGGCTGCCTATGTACCTTACCCAAAAGATCAAGCCAACCGTAGTTCATTCAAATGAGCTCCATCAAGCTCAAAAATTTGTACCTGAATCTTCAGTAGCGAACCTATCTGGCTGAGTCATATGAACCTCCTCACGACCATTATGGAGAACAACGGCCTTTAACTTTAGCTTGTTGCAATCACAAGCTTGAGATTCATGCTTCTTTACCTACGAGCGTGGTTTTACCTTGGTTCCAATGGCTGCAAATAACTCGACATTCTCATCAATATCTTCAACCTGTTCAGTATCATCCCTGGCTACATGATCTCCACCCGGTGTCACATCCGGTGAAGTCTTCACTGATGCCGAACCAACTGGAGATAGTGGAGTAGCATCAACCTCCACCCGCTGCGATACTTCCTTGGTCTCCGTCCTCTCCACCTGCTGAGAGACGGTAGACTTCAACACTGAAGTCTCTTCAAACGTAACATGCCTACTCAACACGATTTTCTTGTTTTCGAGGTCCCATAACCTGTACCCTTTCATATTCCTTTGACACCCAAAACACAAACTTCTTTACTCGCGGATTCACCTTACCATTTTTGGCACTGAAGTAGGTCGGACTTTCAAATTCTCGCAGCAAACTATGATCTTTCAATAGAGTTTTACCTCCTATCGCAGTCGATCCATTTATGAGATGGCTAGCATACACAATCGCCTCAGCCCAAAACGATTTGTCTAATCTTGCATTAGACAACAAGTACCGAACCTTCTCCAGTAAGGAACGGTTTATTTCCTTAACCAATCCATGTATACCTTCTGTGAAGTGAGTACCAATACCGGTGTTCTGGCCAAATCGTAGGAATTGGTTCATGTCTCTTCCAACATTACCAATCTGTAGCTCCTTGATCTTCCTACCTATCTGCTTCTCCATTCTTCCTCTTCACTTCACCAACATATCTAGGGCTTCACACCTTTGTCTCATGGGATATATATCCAACAATGCCTAGATAAACTATGAATAAAAGAGACAAAGTACATGTGACCTTCAAGCGATGCATTCTTAGTAGGTTCCCAAACGCTTACGTGAACACAATCAAGAAGACCTTCCGAGCGGTAAGTACTGGTGCTGAATTTCACCTTCTTCTTATCCAGAACGCTGTATTCACCTTCCAAGTTGCAGGTAGTAGTACCTTCCAATGATCCCTTTTTTGCAGGAGCTTGCAAAGACTTTTCACCTCCTTGTCCGACCTTCACCTGCCAGACCTTTATGAAACTATTATCTGAAGAAGTAGAAGTCTCCACCTGACTTGTAACCGTACTACCCTTCAAGTAGTAGAGATTTTCCCAGCGGACGCCCTTCATCACCACCATTGAGCCTTTGATCATCTTGAGAACACCATCTCGTATAGATATCACAAGACCCAATGCTTCTAAAGCACCAACAGAGATAAAATTTCTTTTGAGTTGAGGTACATACCTCAATTCCTTCAATTCTCGTACTATCCCATCATCCATCTTGATACGGACTGTACCCATTCCTTCTATATTACACGGATGATCATCACCCATGACCATGTAACATCCATCTAGCTTCTCAAAACTAGAAAACTAGGCCCTGTTCGGGCACACATGATAGGTGGCTCTGGTATCTAAGATCCACTCAGTATTATCTGGGTAATCAACAGTAGGAGTAGTAACAGAGAGAGAATAATGATGAGTCTTCATCTGATCCATCTGCCTGTGCGAGATTCGCCTCGGTGTTTGACTCCATCTTCTTACCTTTGGCCTTCGGGCAATCAACTTTCCAGTGCCCTAATTCCTTGCACAAGGCGTACTGATTCCTCTTCAGATCTCTGAAGTATGATCTGGACTTTGATCTTTCCTGATCATCTCTTCCCTTTCTATTGGAACTCCTACCTCTTACCGCCAATGCCTCTGCTGTTGTGTTCCCCGAAGAAGACAGTCGGTCATGTCTCCTTGCTTCATAACTCACAAGAGCAGCAGACACCTCCCTATACTTAAGGGATTTTCTTCATTGATCAATGTAAGAATAAAGGTATCATACTCTTCCCTAGGAAGAGAATTCAATAGGATTACCGCCTTATCCTCTTCATTGGTCTTCACATCCACATTAACTAGATCTGTAAGAAGCCTCGTGTAGCGATTCAAGTGTTCATTGACAGAGCATTCGCAGCATCTGAAAATCATAAAGCTTACTCTTCAACTACAATCGCGATTCTATGCTTTTCGTTAGATACTTCTTCTCTAGGATCTCCCACAGCTGCCTCACAGATGTCTCATGCAACACCTGATACTTGATGTCTTGTGTCAAACAAGACCTGATCAAGCTACACGCTGAACGGTTCATCTTGTCCCAATCTTCTTCCGTTGTTGATGCGCGCTTCTTCTCTAACCGTAGAATGTCTTTGAGGTTTGATGCCGTCAGCGCATCCATCACCTCACACCTCCACATACCAAAGCTGTTCGTGCCGTTGAACTTCACCACATCAATCCTCGGATGTGGATTCATGGATCTCACCGATGTACTTTCTCCAGCCATCTTCTCAACTGATTCCTCAAAGCAATGCGGAAACAAACGGAGTTAGATAAACAAACTGGATAAAGATAGGATCTTTACCTCCACGCGAAACCCTCGAAGAGTTTCTGAAGCAATCTAACTCCTCCAAATTGATTCCTCGAGCAATCTACACGATGTTTTGAGATCGACACACGATCCCACAAACAGTCTCAACGTCACTCCGAGATTGACACATGATCTTCGCCAAACAGCAATTGATGCCCTTAAAATCACCAGATGATCCCACGACGAACCTGGGATGCTCTGATACCAATTGAAGGACTTGGGGCACCATCTCAAAAGACTAGCCTTGTAGGTGAAGTTGCCCAAATCCTTATATACCCAAGACCATTCCCACGTCTAGCCGATGTGGGACTATTTGTTTGACCCAAATCCCAACAATCCCCCTCGAACAAAGAGTCTCCCTGCAAGCTCAACTATCTTCACACTGGAAGATCAAATGCTCCATCGAGATCCAACTCTTCACTGCGTGAGGTTGCGGCACGCCTTATGTGAAGCACCAACTGTAGTCGGTCACTCCTCTACACCACGTGGGGAGCTGCACGCCTATTGTAAAGGAGCACCACTACTAAATTTCTTGAGAGCCCAACATTAACTTCACAGGGGCCTATTGCGCCTTTTTACGCCAGTGGAGTGGGCATGCCCATTACGCCTTTGCGCCATTAGGGGGATCTACATCGTCGAACATCACCCACACACACGACTAAGTTCGGGACATGGCTCTGATACCAATTGTTACACGCACGAGACAACAACCTCTCTGAGGAATCCGCCTACCAGGCGAAGACTTGATGCAGCCGGAGACGTACCCAACACAACAAGAACAGAGAAACAATAGAGAAAAGCAATCAACACAGTATTTAACGAGGTTCGGCAACGTGCCTACGTCCTCGGGGCAAGGGAGAGACAGATTTTATTAATTCAACAATCAATACAAACTAATACAGAGGGAATTTTTCAGGAGATTCTTAGGGATACAATACATGAGGGCTCTATCTCTTTTTTATAGCCACAGAGTCCCTGAATTTAAGGAAACCCAGATTGAATTTGATCCCATCCAGAAAAGGAATCTGAATCCCAAAAGGCAGCAGAAAATGCGTCTGTCGGTCGACCGGCCGGTCAACCGACCCATGCCACGGTCGACCGTGCCGGTCGACTGGGCCCAACCGAGAGCTAAGGCCTGTCAGTCGGTCGACCGGGCCGATCGACCGCTCTCTGCCACGGTCGACCAGGCAATCGACCGGGATAACCCTATGCACGTCGTGCACGCCGGTCGACCAGGCAGTCGACCGGCCTCCTCCACCGGCCGACCGGGAACACAATCTGGCCTGCTCAATGCTCTGTTTCTCGCTCCTTTGATTTTCGATCTCTGTGCTAACTTCCTCTACTCCTCTATCTACTCTCTCCCTACACTCTTATATCTGGCCATCCTCAGCCGCTTCCCCCTCTCAGATCCGGCCACCTCCAGCTGGTCACTTCCGCTCAGATTCGACCACCCTCGGCTGGTCCCCCAGCCATCCCCGGTCGGTCAACCCTGCTCAGATCCGACCAACCATTAGTCAGATCTAGAAGATCTTGTGCAATGGCCATATTCGACTATCCTTTGGTCGAACATGTCAAAAGTTAGTCATATCTGGCAAGGAGTGACCGGATATGGGAAGTCCTCAACGAAAGTGACCACCTTTCCTCTGACCATGACACTAGAAGAGGAGACACGCGATGAGGGTAGCTTGGAACATTGCAAAATCTGAGGTCCCTTGCAAATTTCGGCTATCTATGACCGGAAAAGACCGCACTTTGGCTGAATCTGCCCCCACTTGGTCAGATCCGGTCCAAAGTTATCAACTTGAAGATAATTCCGATGAACCCATGGCTAGAAGAAGGTTTGTATGCTGATGAGTATAGACGTTGGAGGAGAGAAGGTGTTGGGGGGAGAGGAGAAGCGCCGATGATGGGAGATGAACTCTAAAAAATCTCAACCTAAGGTTTATCATCCAAGATAGGGTTTGAGAATCTCTCCCTTGGGCATCTCACCCGAAGCACACAGGCTACTAAAAAATACTCAAACGGCAATTTTTATAATCAATCATTAACTACTCAAAACAATAGCAGGCTTAGCATTATATAGGTCTACATCACAAGGAGTTTTCCCGCCACAATCAATGTGGGACTAAAAAAATTAAAAATAGGCTAAAATAAATCAACTACTAAACCAACTAAATAAACTAAGTAAATCCACTTGATGTCCCTATCATTCCCTCGGGATTGGGGAAAACTTGACCCTGTCGAGTGCAGATCTCGGCTCTCAATCGGGTCATGGTAATGGTTGGGGAATCAGCATTGACGCGTCATGCTTGAACCATGATGGTGGAGGTGGAACCGGCTTTTGTGACAGATCTGCCATAAATGATGGCAGCTCGAGCAATACACGGTAGCAGATAGAGGTGCATCCTCTGGATGAGAATCGAATCAACTGTACTTCGTACCATGAATAACCTGATTAACTATGATCTTGTCTCTTGTAGGAAGATCTACTAAAGATTGTATAAGTCAGGCGATTTCAGGGTCACTGGAACACTCACAGTTGGCATAGGTGACACTAACTCTATAGCAAGTTTTACTAAGAGATCTGTTGAAGTCTCTACAGAGGCTCTCCTGTCTCTAGTGCTGGCTCGAACTCATCAACAATTGTTGGCTCTGACTTAGCTGCATTATCTAGTTCTGGCTCATGCTCCAACTCAACAACAATTTCTGACACTAACTCCTTAAGAACTTCAGGCTCAATAAGGACTGGAGGCTCTGGATCTGTGTCCATCTTTACAGCTGGCTTGCTACAAGTCTCTTTAAGACCACTCGAAACTTAGTGCAGAGATCAGTGATTGAGCATCTCTCAGGCTCTTGCTCAACGTTGGGCTCTTTGCAGTCTGACTTAGATGAATAAATAGGTGGAGCATATCGAGCACGAAGGAAGTATTGCAAGAGAAACCAATGTCGACATAACTTATGATTGTTCTCAATCCAATAATATGGCTCTCCCACCAACTTTTTTCGAGCATAGAGACACTTTTGTTCAGATGTCAGAGCAAAATAATTGAAGAAAGTTTCTAGATTTCTCTCCCAAGTCTTCATAACCGTAATGGTCATAAAACCCCGAAAAGTCTGGACAGCCGTATACATTTTCCCTTCAATTTCCTTTGGATCACCATTAGTATGAATGTATCGACCAAAAAATAAAAGCCCATAAGAAAAATTCAGTGCATATGCTCAGAAATTACCAAGAATTCTCAAAGGCTCGAACTCGGCCCAAATCAGACTGGAAACGAGTCCTGAAACATTGCTGGACTGTTGACGGAACTGTAGCGGCACTAAACAGGGTTGAGGAGGTCAGATCTGCTATCCAACTTCTGTGAAATCTTTCCAGTGGCTCTGGGACTCAGTCACACATCCAACGCTTCTAACGGAACTCGGATCGGATTCTGAACGAGCAAGAAACGGGATCTGGATGCTTGCTGCTGCTGGCTGATCTGGCTCGCTGAGTCCACTCAGTTTGGGTTGACTCGGTCAAAGCTGATTCAGTTGACCTCACTCAGTTGGAAACGAGTGAGATTGAAGTGAACCAGGTCGGTTGGCCAGTAGACCTGGTCCCAACTCATGTGGGTTGGATCTTGAAACAAATCCGGGTCGGGTCGGTCTTGAAACAAAACTGAACTCCAATGCCCAATTCAATAAAATCCACCAATCTCTTCTTCTTCACCCGATCAACTTAGGGTTTCCAAAAAACTGATGAAGGCAACGGCGGATGCTGATGAAGGCGGTGGCGGTCTTCGTGGGCGCAAATGGCATCAAGGTCGGATGCGGCAGTGGTCTCCAATGTTGAGGGCGAATGTGGGGGATGTCAGTGATGCGGTCGTCACGATCACTAGCCACGAAGTCGACGA
Source organism: Agave tequilana (assembly GCA_038442645.1). NCBI lineage: Eukaryota > Viridiplantae > Streptophyta > Magnoliopsida > Asparagales > Asparagaceae > Agave > Agave tequilana. Next base: position 24,816 of record JAVJIF010003280.1, read on the forward strand.
TGTCGGAGAAGGGTATCTTGCTGCGGTCGATGGAGAAAGGGATCTCCAGGGCGAGGTCGGCGATAAATCTGCTCAGACAGGGTGGTGGGTGAGGTCGGTGGCTAAGATGGACTAGAGGCGGCGGGAACGGTGAGGCTTGGGCTTATCATCGAGGTCGAGAGAGGAGAATGAGGTTGAGGTCCCACGATGGCTCTGATACTCCGGTGATTGGTGGTGATGGCGAGACGATGACGAGGCAACAACGGTGGCGGACGCAGGCGACGAAGTTGGTGAGGCTTGTGGCTTCGCAGAGGAGGAAGAGGAAGAGATCTTAGGAAGACAGAGGGGAAGTTGAAGAAGATCCCGAGATTTGAACACCAGCGGGGGCGACAGACGAAGTCGGAGGTGAGGTCGACAACGATGGACGCTGCAAGTAGTGGCAGTGGACTAGGGCCTCGTCGAGGATGACGCTTTTCGTGATGAAGACGATGAAGATGAGCGATTACTGTTCAAAAAACAGTAAAATGTTTTTATTTTTTTCTCTTTTTTGTGAAAAATTTGGGAATTTGTGGATTTTGTGAAAGGGAAGAAGATTTTGTGGAAGGGAAAGTTTTATAGAAGAAGCAAAAAAGAGAAGGATTTAACTCTGATATCATGATATCAAGAAGATGGAGGACGAACTTTAGAAAATCTCATCTTAGGATTTATCACTCAAGATAGGGTTTGGGAATCTCTCTTAGGCATCTCACCCAAAGCACACATGCTACTCAAAAAATGCTCCAATGCAATTTTCATAATCAATCATTAACAACTCAAAACAATAGCAATTTTAACTTTATATAGGCTTGCATCACATGGAGTTTTCCCACCACAATCAATGTGGGACTAAAAAGAAAACTAAAAATTGACTAAAATAAATCAACTACTAAACCGACTAAATAAACTAAGTAAATCTACTTGATGTCCCCATCAGCCGGAGCATGGCCGGAGCATGGAAATGCTTCCGCCCCCAAATTGACTTTAGGTTACCTAGAGAGAGAGAGAGAGAGAGAGAGAGAGAGTTATATATGACGAGCTAATTGATGTAATTCATATGCAGGACTTCCATATTGCGAGTACTTTGTGAAGAACAATCACTTGTCGCTGGGAAAATAAAAAACCTTCCACTGCAAATGCCTAATAAGGTATAAGCATCTTTTAGTGTGGCTCCTAAACCAGTTAAAAAGATGAAAAAGTAATCCATTTAATGTATGTGTAATCTAAAAAAACCAAGAAAATATTTGTGAAGATTAAATGTCTTAAGATTATTTACTTAATACTTCTTTTTATGTAATTGGTCATCTAGTCTGATTGTTGAAATAACAATTACTATTCTCTTAGCTAGGAATTATAATTTATTGTTATTGAGTAAGTATAATGGTAGGACGATACTATCTCTGGGCATCATCATCATCCTAGCCTTTTCCCATTAGAAGTGGGTTGCTTATGAAATAAAATTCAAAGTCGAGAAGCTCTTTGAAACAATTGACCTATTTTTTAATGATAGATTGTTAAACTGAAGAGAACGCTCTCTGGAGTTTCGTGATTGTTGGCTAAGGCACTATGAACAAGGGTTGACATCATCAGACGACCTACAAATCTGAATTTGTACATAGAGCTAACTAAGCTAATGCAAAACCTTCCAAATTCCATAGACAAAGTGGTAGGATGATAAGATTGCTGGACGAAACATTTTATGTCCTTTAGAAACAGTACAAGCCAACTATTTGAAAGAATCTGCTCATTTTAAGTTGAACTGAAATGGCGCGGGTTGGTCTAGGCTGTCACTTTGTGAGTTAATTTTTCCTTTTCTAGCTTCTTTGGGTCGCGATAGCCATGATGACGAGCCTTAGCCAGAGTGTAGGGTGCTATATGTGACATCACCTTATCTCTGAGCTGCTCATGCTCATACAGTTGACAAATCCAGAAGCACAGATAGGTCATAAGAGTGGCAACGCATGCAAAACCTTATTAATGATTATACAATTTCCTCACCAATTACATTATTTGGCTACTTAAGTATTATGCACTATTTCAGGAGGGGAGAAAATTCCCTATGCGTCGACAATATAGTGTAAAACTATTCATTATATTTTTCTTTAAAGGACTTCCAAGGGAGTTGACACATGCATTAGCTAAGCTTGCTTTTAGATAAAGTGATAGCTTTAGACCCATTGCCCATACAAAGTTCTGCACACATGTGAAATAGTAATGCGTGCCATACTGCCTATTGGCTATTATACTTAACATATTATTGCAGTCCAACTATCAAATCTGTATTTGTTTTTCAACTCTCACAGGGAGATAGATATACATCATTTTGTATTCGTGTTACTGGATTCTGTCCTGGCATTTTAAGATTTAGTTTGTACTTCCGACCAGGTTCCTAAATCATGCACCCACATCTTGTTACATCCCATCTGCATTCCAAGTCTTTTTAGGATTTCTCATTTGAGTATGTTCTCCTGAATCTTTAGTTGGTGTATCTTAGCTTGCAAGCTTTCAAGCATACTGTTTTAGTGCTATCATGACTACTCTCTCTGTAGTTGCATTAATATTTCTGGATGTTATCCAGACTTTTCAATTTAATTACATGTATAAACATCTGTTTTTTGACTAAAATATGTGCAACCTTGTAAAAACAGATAAACTTAAAATAAAATTAAAACGTGGAAAAGTATGTTTGCTGTAGTGGCCTTGAAACTTAGTTGTGGTTATTGATGTTACCAGCTCAGGAGTTGTCTTGGCTTCCCGACTTGGCAAGATTGTATTTGAAAACACACTTGATGCCCGGTTCGATGTCGTCTTCTGCAAGAAGCTGCCAAAGGTGATTGCCCTCTCTTCTTAATTTTGTTGTTCTAGCAGACTTTTTGGGAGATCATGGGTGAATTGGAAGAAATTTTTTTAACTTGATTATACATTATTATTTCACGTATGAATTTATAATATCGAATTATGAAATTTTAAATGATATTTAAAATTTGTTATTTATAAAACTTAATGATATTATATTATATTGTTTCTTGACTCATCTCATCTCATGCTTACCATGTTAATTAAACTTCAAGGGTAAATATTAATGAATGCATGCATGTGAAGAATTTTTTTTTTTTGGGAAGGAAGCCAAATAGGAATTTGCTTCCTTAATTCATGGGATATTTTTGTGCATTGATAAAGACCCCCTTTCTAGTTTCTTCTACCTTTCCTTTTCTTTTTGGCCGGCCAGAGAGGGAGAGGTGGTGGATTTTTCATTTTTTGTTCAAGCTAGCAAGAAAAGGATTTCTTTGCAAGGTTTCTTCATCAAATCCATTTCCAACTTTGCAAAGCAAGGCAAGTGTTCTCTCTTGGTTGTGTTCTTTCCATGGATCTTGATGTTTAGGATCTTAACTTTAAATAAAAACATGATTTTTAACATGTTAGTGTGCTTGGTTCAAATTGAATTTATTATATGTTCTTTGCATGATTAGTAGTTTAAACATACTTGATTTTGGTGTTTGCTAGACTCATAACAATGTGATTTTCATGAGATCAAAAAAAAGGGATAAATAAAAATTAGATTAGCATGCTTGAATTGAAGTAAATTTATTATATATTCTTAACATGATTAGAAGCTTAAACATACTTGATTTTAGTGTTTGTTAGATTCATAAAAATGTGAATGTTATGAAATCTAAAATGGACCCGGGTTTTATCTAACAAATGCTGTCAGATTTAAATGAAATTTAATGGATATATTGTGGACTTGTTATATTGGATCATAGGAAAATTTGAGCTTAATTGAGCTTATGAATTAAGAGTTATGATTTTTTTAAAATCGAGTATGTATCTAGGTCCAGAGACAGAGTTCCTGCCCGTAGACTCCGTCTTCAACCCAAGGTTTCATCTATCATATGATGTCGAATCCCAATGAAATTTTATAGGATTACTTTAGACATACTATATTACATCATATATAAGTTCAACCCATTTGGGATTATGGTTTAAGAGATTATTTTTCAAAGTTGACTCATAAGTCTCAGCCTAGAGACAAAGTTCCTACCCGTAGACTTTGACTTCAACTCAAGGTTTCATCTATCATATGATGTCGAATCCCAATGAAATTTTATGGGCTTACATTAGACGTATTATACCACTTCATATTAAAATTTCAGACCATTTGAGCTTATGGTTTAATAGATATGATTTTTCCAATATTGATGTGAAACTTAAAGTTTGGGAGGGATAGCATTTGTTGTTCCCTCACACGGGACATGCTATGTACCATATCCCCGAGTATTGATTTGTGTATGTTTTGTTGGTTGGTTTCAATATTGTTTTATGGAGGAGTTATTGTGGGAGATGTTATTCTCTCGTAAAGGTTGAATCACTGTTGAGGGTGACGTAGCTAGTACGCTAACTATCCGCGAGATGTTATTCTCTCGTAAAAGTTGAATCACTCTTGAGGGTGACGTAGTTAGTACGCCAACTAGCTTGGAGATGTTATTCTCGCATAAAGGTCGAATCAATGTTGGGTGACGTAGCTAGTACGCCAACTAGCTTGGAGATATTACTCTCTCGTATTTGGTTGAATCGCCAATGAAGGCGATGTAGTTTGGATGGTAACTAGCTTGTTATTTAGGGGTCTTTTCCCCATTTACATTTATTGTTGGTAGAACAGTATATGCGCTAAGGGTCCCAAGTTTGACACTTGGTCGATAGTGCTTATTATATTTTTATCATCATTAGTGATTAGTTGTAAATTTTGTATTATGCACAGACACATTCATCATGATTATGCATACTTATGTTTAGTATTAAGTCTACTACCATACTATATAATCATTTATCTGTTTCTTTTATGTTTTATGATATCTATTGTTTATCTCCCCAACCTAGTACTAAGTCAGCCTCAGGATCATGATAGAAGGGCAACTTTGTTGGGTTGACTTCCTGGCGTTTGATGACTATTGATTATTATTTTTTTAATGTTATTCACAAGGTATCCGAAGAGGCGCTGAATGACGGAGACGCTAGGTAGTCGTCTTTTCTTTTGATAAGTTGATAGAGTATAGAGTATCATTCTTTTTGTATACATGTTTCCCTTTTAGAGTTGTATATGAAAAATACCTAGAGGGGGGGTGAATAGGTGTAAATGCTAATCTAAAAAACTAAATGCGGAAGCTAAAAACTATTTTGCAATCACACTTAGTACAACACACAAGTGTAGCCGAATTCCTTGTGAAGGGCTCTGAACTAACTCTTCTTGATTCCCCTAGATAAGGGTTGAGGTGCTATATGAAGCTCTTGTGATTAAGTACAAGTGAGGCACACACACAAGCATATAAGAGATAAGGCAATATGGATCAATGCTAACACAAATGCAAGCAATAATGATATGAATGAATAAATGATGCTTTGCACAAAATAAGAGAGAGTTGAGAGACAATGGATCAAACGCAAAGACAAGATATGTTTCGAGGTTCGAGCCCCTAGCTCTACATCCCGCCTTCACCACCGTGAAGGATTTCCAATCCACTAAAAGAGTACCGAACTTCTCTCTCAACCAACAATGCCACCGAGGCAATACAACCACAATCCACCTCTACCGAAGAGGGATAACACCCGTAGCCAACAACCAAACTCCACCTCACAATAGAGAGAGCAAACACAAACCTCAACCTCTACCAAAGAGGGAGCAACCCAACAAGAATAAGGGTTTACAACTTGGTGGTATCTTTCAACCACAAACAATCTCTCTTTTCCCACAAAACAAAAGATCCTATAGAATAGAATAGATGATAAGCTCAAGTGTGGAAAAACTAGGTGTTTTGGAAAATAAAAACTCAAAGAAATAATCTTGGGAAACTTTTGAAGATAATGGAAATGAAGAACAAACACAAATCTCTCAAAATTCTATTTCCTTTGATTTTTCCAAAAACCTAAAACAAATAAGATGAATTTTTTTGGTTTAAAACTCTTTTGAAAACTTGTTTAAAACAGTAGAGAAAGTCTGAAAATTTTAGCTCTAAAAATCTTAGTTAAAACCCCCAAGAAATGGGGTATTTATAGCCCAAACAGAAAACTAGCCGTTAGGCTGATCTGGCAGCCTGACGGGCTGGCGGTCGACCGGCCGGTCGACCGCCAACGGTCATAAATATGACCGTTGGGGCACCCGGTCGACCGCCCGGTCGACCGCCCAGATACAGAGAGCAAAGCTCTCTTGTCTGGTCGACCGGTCGGTCGACCGGCCCACTGTGCTGCCAGACGTGCACAGCTCTGTGCACGTCGGTCGACCGCACGGTCGACCAGCCCTTGGTGCGGTCGACCGGGCGGTCGACCGACCTGGCCTGTCAGCCAGTTTTGGGTCAGAAACTGGGTCAGAAAAACATGTTAAAATTATTTTAATAAATCTTGTAAAATCTTCTAAAAACACCCAAAAATGGTTTTATCATTTTGCATTGATATATAAACATGTGATAAAAATTTCAACTCAAATATCAAGCAATTTGAACTATTTTTATGTCTTATCATTTTTACCAAAAATCAAAACTTGTATTTTATCAAACTTGGATTTTTCAATACATGAATAGGAAAGTCAAAATAAGTTTGTTTAAAAGTTAAGCATGCATGTATAGAATGAAACTACTATACATAAACCAATTAAACTTGGTTTGATCAATCTATTCATGAAAACAAATATCGGTTAAACTAAAAACCGAAAAACCATAAAACGTGTGTGTTGTGCACTTGAGCATATCAACTATACTAAGATTTACAAATGGATCTAAAACACACTAAACTAAACTAGGATACCTAAGTTTTCTTGACGATCTTCCATCTTCAAGTCGACTCGATCCCAAACGTGATCCACCAAGTGCAAAGGTATGATCTTGATGCTCGGGCACTGGAATCACTAAGTGAAGGCTTCCAAACTCCTCTTTTTGAAGCAATCACCAACTAATATCTTGTTTAATGATCTGAAACTAAAATTACAAGATTATTAGTAAACATAACTACATGAGTTAATCATCATCAAAACTAGAGAGGAAGGCCTCTAGGCCAACAATCTCCCCCTTTTTGATGATGACAAAACTCATGGAGTTATATATGCATGGATTAAAGTTAAGCTTCAAAGAAGCTCCCCCTTAACTCATGCATAAACAAATAAACAAAAGATATGCAATGAATGTACATAAACATGTATGCATCAACATGCATAAAACACATAAACATGCATAAACACAAATTATTCTCCCCCTTTTTGTCAATCATCAACAAAAGGGTAAACAATCAAAATAAAACAAAATTTTCTCCCCCTTTTTATTATAAAGAAACAATCATCAATAAAGGGGTAAAAGCCAAACTAAATCAATAAATTTTTCTCCCCCTTTTTGTTCGAAACAATGAATCAACAAAGGGTTTAATAAAAATAATGTTCTCCCCCTTTTTGTCTAAAACAAAAACAAAACCAAATAGGGGTGACAATCAATTAAGGTACCAATTGAAAATATGTCAAAGTAGCATCTTGATACCAATTGAAAGTAAACATAGATCAATAAATAAATGGTATATGCTATATACATTCATGAAGAGGAAGATGTGAAGCTTCCCTACATAGATACATTACATGAAGGAGGGATGACAAGCCCTAATTCACATAACGTACACTATGTAATGCATAAAAGGAGATGTGAAGCTCCCCCTACACACGTGTACCACATAAAGAAGAGATGTCAAGCTCCTCAATATAAGATACACACAACATGAATCTATATGTAGAAGAGATGTTAAGCTCTCCTTGCATATAGGCAAAATAAATCAAAACATTTTGACTATTTATCTTTAAACAAAATTTTGAGATACCAATTTTAAAACATTCAAATAAACATCTTGATATCAAAAGAGAGTATTTTTCTTTTTAAGTATATGATATCAATTTAAACTTTTTATTTTCTATCATAAAGAAAGGGAGTGGAAATACAAATACCAATTGAAATATGAAAATCGAATTTTCTCCCCTTTATGAAATACCAACAAAACACACGCATAAGCTTGTTTAAGAAACCAATTGAAAATTGAATCAATTGAAACAAAGTTAAAAACTCAAGGTGTTGGGTTATGCTAAGCTTGAGTAAACAAAAACTAAAATTTGTGATATTTTTGAACACAAATAAAACATATATATGTATGAAAGATTTAATACCAATCGTAATTGATACTATTGGAATTGAAAGCATACATACATACAAACATATATGAGTATACAAGAAAAATCAAAATTGATACCAATTGAAAGAATCCAATGATACCAATTGAAACAACAATAATATCAAAGTATAACTCATATAACCTATCCTCCCAATCATGTTCAAGTTTAAAATGATTTTCAATATAAGGCATACATGAGCATGATCGCCCATCCATCCGCCCTTTGAAGGTAGGGTTTTCAAAAATAGGTTTGAAAATTGAAGTATGTTTGAAAAACTCTACTAAATGAAGAATATCGCAACTAGTTATATGAATTGTAAACTAGTATGAAATCCTTCAAGTAAGGAATAAAACAAAATTATTTTTCATGAAACACACGAAATTCACAAGATAATCAACACTCTAAGCCAATTAAGCATAAATATGACTCATGAAAACAAGAACATGAGTAAACAATAATGTGAGTGTAAAAATAAGATGTGAAGATCATAATCATGAAAGATGAACGATAAGCTCAATATTCCTTGAAACATGAAAACATGAAAATTATCAAAACTTATTTAATCTTCAAGGTATATGTATGTCCTATACAAACTAAAGTATACATACATATCCAAACACAACGAGTCCACAAGGATATATGCATGAAGGCACGTGGCTCAAAGGATGTATATGTATAACAATAATTTGGACAAGATAGACATATACATGAAGTTTAAACATAAATTCATGAAACAAATTCAAAAATGGGAATACAAGTTTAAAGTGCATGGATTATCAAAACTAGACTATACTAGCACATCTAATGGGTTCAAATAAGCATTCAAGCTCAAACATATATAAATTTATTTGTGGCCCCTATATGTACAAGTATATACCTAGTCTTAATGAAAACTAACATTTAAATATATATTCAAATCATGAAGTATCAAAAACAAGATAAAGTCATCATAACAAAACTAACATGATTATTATGTAAATTCACTTGTCATTAGAGCTATGATAAACATGATAGCTTTACAAAGGTGAGAACACTAAAATAATGGTCCATATTAAACATGGGTGTCTCAAAAGGGCTATACATGCATATCAATGGTCTAATAATCATGGCATTTTCATAATAATCTATAAACAACAAAACATGCTAATAATGAATATGAAAAGCATGCATAAATAAAACGGGAGTAAAGGATTGTCACCAAAACCGAAGAAGCAACTCTCCTTATCTCCAAAAACATGGTGGTCTTCCCACCAAACCTTCCCTTGAAAGTGATGCATCCAAAAAGTCTCCTTTAAGCTCAGAACGCATCCACTCCAAGGTACCGCTACTCTCACGTCATGTGAGAGCCCACACCTACATCATAAACAAGAGGGGTGGTCTTTGGTACCCACAACTTTTTGGGTCCATGGAGGTTAGTACCTTCTCTAACCCAAACAAACTTATTTGCTAAATTTGAGGTATGTAATCTATCATAACAAAATTTAGTAAGGTAGCCCTTACATCCACAATGTGTACAAGTGTACACATGAGCATACATGTGATGGTGTCCGTGAGGAGCATGTGTATGCCGTGGGGGTGTGCATGCATAATAGGAACTTGTTTCTTTCGAAACAAAGTTTCCAAACGTGTATGGCTCTTGGCACATTGGCTCAAGGTGGAGCCCAAACAAACAACACTCTTCTTAAGTATGGATATATATCTTGTTCAATTAAAGAAGAAGTGTGGCATGCAATAGGTATTCTAGGTGAAGCATGGCAAACATGAGAAACATATCATTTTTCAAAGATTTATTTTTATTTAAACAAATTTCTAATTCTTTTGAAATAAAATCAATTTCTCTTTTCAAAGAATCATTTTCTTTTAAAACAAATTAACTTTTGAAGACAAAACATCATTATTTTTTAAAACATTATCACAATCATTTTTATTTTTCAAAAATTCATTTTCCTTTAGAGCAAGGTCTAGTTGAGATCTTAATGAATCCCTTTCATTATAAATCTCAACCTTCTCTTGCAAAACACAATCAAGTTTAGAAGACAATTTTTCATTTTCTTTATTTAGAGCAAAAGTCTTCTTTTTCAAAACTTCATATTTTTCTATCAATTTTTCACACACAATAGAAAGTTCTTCATTCAAAGCATGGGCATCAACAAATTCATCACATGAAGAATTAGAATCAAAACAATCTAGTTGAGTTTTTGATTGTACCTCAAGGGAGTCATTCCCTTGGATCATGAAGCATTGTGACTCGGATTCTCCACTAGACTCCTCCTCTGGTTGAATTGGCACTTGAAGCTTGGAGGTGGAGGTGGTTGTCAACTTGTTCCACACTGCAAAGGCGGAATCAAGGTTAGAAACATGCATAAGATATTCTTTTGAAAGCGTGCTTCTAATGGCCTCAAGGGCTTGTGCATTGGCCCCTACATGCTTGCTATCACTAAGGTAGGATTCCTTGGTAATGGTAAGGTGAACCTTATAACCTAGGATTTGTAGGTAAATGGACATCCTAGTCTTCCAAACAACAATGTTCGAAGGGTCAACATAGGTGGGGTCATGAAATCCATGGATGTAAACTATATGTGTGCAAACAAGTAAATGCAAATGTAGATTAGCAAACAAGGATCTCACTCATAGGATGTTAAGCCTAAAGTATCAGGAGCGTAGGCTCTGATACTAATTGAAAAACACCTAGAGGGGGGGTGAATAGGTGTAAATGCTAATCTAGAAACTAAATGCGGAAGCTAAAAATTATTTTGCAATCACACTTAGTACAACACACAAGTGTAGCCGAATTCCCCGTGAAGGGCTCTGGACTAACTCCTCTTGATTCCCCTAGATAAGGGTTGAGGTGCTATATGAAGCTCTTGTGGTTAAGTACAAGTGAGGCACACACACAAGCATATAAGAGATAAGGCAATATGGATCAATGCTAAACACAAATGCAAGCAATAATGATATGAATGAATAAATGATGCTTTGCACAAAATAAAGATAGAGAGTTGAGAGACCATGGATCAAACGCAAAGACAAGATATGTTTCGAGGTTCGAGCCCCTAGCTCTACATCCCCGCCTTCACCACCGTGAAGGATTTTCAATCCACTAAAGGAGTACAGAACTCCTCTCTCAACCAACAATGCCACTGAGGCAATACAACCACAATCCACCTCTACCGAAGAGGGATAACGCCCGTAGCCAACAACCAAACTCCACCTCACAATAGAGGGAGCAAACACAAACCTCAACCTCTACCAAAGAGAGAGCAACCCAACAAGAATAAGGGTTTACAACTTGGTGGTATCTTTCAACCACAAACAATCTCTCTTTTCCCACAAAACAAAAGATCCTATAGAATAGGATAGATGATAAGCTCAAGTGTGGAAAAACTAGGTGTTTTGGAAAACAAAAACTCAAAGAAATAATCTTAGGAAAACTCTTGAAGATAATGGAAATGAAGAACAAACACAAATCTCCCAAAATTCTATTTCCTTTGATTTTTCCAAAAACCTAAAACAAATAAGATGAATCCTTTTTGGCACAAAACTCTTTTGAAAATTTGTTTAAAACAGTAGAGAAAGTCTGGAAATTTTAGCTCTAAAAATCTTAGTTAAAACCCCCAAGAAATGGGGTATTTATAGCCCAAACAGAAAACTAGCCGTTAGGCTGATCTGGCAGCCTGACAGGCTGGCGGTCGACCGCCCGTCGACCGCCAACGGTCATAAATATGACCGTTGGGGCATCCGGTCGACCGCCCGGTCGACCGCCCAGATACAGAGAGCAAAGCTCTCTGGTCCGGTCGACCGGTCGGTCGACCGGCTCACTGTGTTGCCAGACGTGCACAGCTCTGTGCACGTCGGTCGACCGCACGGTCGACCGGCCCTTGGTGTGGTCGACCGGGCGGTCGACCGACCTGGCCTGTCAGCCAGTTCTGGGTCAGAAAAACATGTTAAAATTATTTTAATAAATCTTGTAAAATCTTCTAAAAATACCCAAAAATGGTTTTATCATTTTACATTGATATATAAACATGTGATAAAAATTTCAACTCAAATATCAAGCAATTTGAACTATTTTTGTGTCTTATCATTTTTACAAAAAACTAAAACTTATATTTTATCAAACTTGGATTTTTCAATACATGAATAGGAAAGTCAAAATAAGTTTGTTTAAAAGTTAAGCATGCATGTATAGAATGAAACTACTATACATAAACCAATTAAACTTGTTTTGATCAATCTATTCATGAAAACAAATATCGGTTAAACTAAAAACCGAAAAAACCATAAAACGTGTGTGTTGTGCACTTGAGCATATCAACTATACTAAGCTTTACAAATGGATCTAAAACACACTAAACTAAACTAGGATACCTAAGTCTTCTTGACGATCTTCCATCTTCAAGTCGACTCGATCCCAAACGTGATCCACCGAGTGCAAAGTGTTGGCCCAAAGGCCTATCACCCTAGTTTTGATGATGATCAACTCATGAAGTTATGATTTCTAATGATCTTGTGTTTAATTAGTGACAGATTCTTTATCAAGATCTTAGTAGGTGCAAAGCTCAACAAAGGATAAATTGTCAAGATTTAGAGCTTGCATAATGTGATCCAAGGAGCCTTTGGATCAATCTTGGACCAAGTCAAGAAGATGAGAAGCCTTCAAGGGAAGACTTCAAGGAGTTGAAGACTTGTGTCTAGGTATAAGATTTGTATTTTTGTTTTAGTAAAAATGTAAAGGATAGATAGTTGGTGGATTGCTCAAGTCTATTTCACACACACACTCTTGATAGAACTCTTGATTTAATTGATTTCATAAAAGATTTCTTTTTAGAAAAGAATTTTTATTTAGTAAAAGATTTTCTTTGAAATAAAATATAAACTTTGGTTTTTGGTATTTCTATCATATATATCTTTTCAAACCATAACCAAGTTTAGAGCTTTATGATCAAAAACATAGATATTTTATTATGATTGTGTAGTGGATCATATCCATACACACTATGCTTTATAAGTTCAAAATATCTTGTTTTTGTATTTTGTGAAGTTATGGAAAAACAAGTCTTAGAAAGACATGTTTTTAGAAAAACAGTTTTTATTGTGATTAAAACTATTTTTTAGATTTACTGTGAATTTATGGGATTTTTATTGAGTGAAAAGACCTATTTTCAAATCCCGTATCTGTGCAGAACTGTGCAAACTGTTTCAGGCTTCAGCGGTCGACCGGACCGGTCGACCGGGTCTAAAGTCGGTCGACCGGATCAGTCGACCGACGTGCACAGACGTGCACGCCTTGGTGCACTGGAGGACGGTCGACCGGGTCGGTCGACCGCTTCGGAGAGCTTTGCTCTCTGGAAATATCGGCCGACCGGTCCGGTCGACCGACAGAGAGATTACTCTCTGCTCCAGTGGGTCGGTCGACCGAGCCGGTCGACCGGAGGCTCCAACGGTCGGATTTTTGACTGTTGGCGGTCGACCGGGCCGGTCGACCGGTAGCACTGACAGAGCCCCAACGGCTCTATTTTCTGACAGCCTATAAAAGGGGGTCTTGTCAACTGTTTTTAGTAGAAGATTTTGGAGACCTTTGAGCTAGTTTTTCCAACTGATTTCAGAAGTTCTCTCCACATAATTGAGTGCAAATACTTCCCATCTTAAAGGGAGTTTTTATCAAGAGAGTGTTTTAGTGATTCTTTGAGATTTTCACCATAGTCTTTCCTTGCTTTTCTCACACCACACTTGAGCTATCCATTGCTAGATATTCCTATAGGTGTGTTGTAGTGAGAGTGCTCTTTAGGTGATCAAGTGTTGTGATCATCAAAGAGATTTTTCTTTGTTCTTTGAGGATACGGGCAAGTGTGCTCGTTGGTGGTTGAGTTCGGTTGTGAACTCTTTGGTTTGAGGTGCGGCCTCGGCGAGTCGGTGGACTTGCGTGTGTACGGGACTTGGGAGTCCGAGGGCTTGTAGGTGTTGCGGCACCGGGGAGAGATCCATTGGGATCTTGCATAGTGGAAATCCTTCGTGTGTCGAAGGCGGGGATGTAGAGCAAGTGTGCTCGAACCTCGAAACATACCCTTGTGTTTGCGATTGCTCACTCTTGCTCTCTTTCTCACTTAGTCTCTTTTATATCTTGCATTACTTACATTGTCTTTACTTTACATGCTTGATATACCCTTGTGCTTATATTGTTATATACTTGCGTGGGATTGCTTGTTAACACTAGTATTCAACCAAGAGAGCCAACGCGGCACCTCAACCCATTCAAGGGGAATCTAGAGGAGCTTGTCCAGAGCCTCGCAAGGGAAATTCGGCAACACTCTTGAGTTATACATAAGTGTTTAATTAAAAGAAGTTTTAATTGGTCATAATTGTTTTAACTTCCGCATTATTTGTTCATAAGTGACCATTAGATTAGCCAACACCTATTCACCCCCCCTCTAGGTGTTATTTCAATTGGTATCAGAGCTAGTGCTCTTGATATTGGGTCTAACAACCTAAGAGTTAAAGATCCTCATTGTAGGCTAATCACAATATTTGTACACACACCATGGACTTCATGTCACCACCCACCTTTGACATTCTCAACATCCAAATTGGAAGGTTAAGATGTCATTGTACCTCAAAGCCTTAGGATTTCATGTCTATCTTACCACTACTAATAATGCATATTGTTTAGATGGTAAGTATTTTGAGGCTAATGCAAAAGCCCTTCATGCTTTAAAGTCAACCCTAAATGATGATTATTTATCTAGGGTTTCTAATGTTGAATCGGCTTTTGTAGCTTGGAACATCATCGCCTCCCTTGGCGAAAAGGACTTATACTATGCGGGGAGCGATTCGGACGTTGGAAGCGACATCTCCAACGTATGCTATATGGTCCAAGGGGATAACCCCCTTGAGGTAAACTCCGAATCCGATGATGATAGTATGTCATATGATGAGCTCTCTACATTTTGTCAATTATTGCTTGAGAGACATGACATAATTAAGAAAGAAAATAAAAATTTGAAAAAGGACATTGCATGTATGCATAAGGAACAAGATTCATTTAGAAGTAACATTGCATGTTTAGAAAAAGATAACAAGAATTTGAAAAAGAATTTTGATGCCATGCTTAATTATAAAGATTCATTAGAAAATAAAATGGCATGCTTAGAAAAAGAAAATAAAGATTTGAAAAATAAGATTGATTTGGTGGAAAAACAAAAAGAAGTTGTTTTTCATGAAAATAAATCTTTAAAAAGAAAAATTTGTGAAAAAGAAAAGGAAAATGTTTGTAAAAAGAAAAAGAAAATTGTTCATATATCTCATCATGCTTCTCATGCACACATTGATCAAAATGAGATTAAAAATTTGAAAAATAAAATTGATAATTTGAGCTCTAATTTGAGCTCATGTGCATTCAATCATACTAGATTGGAATCCTTGTTTCAAAAGAAACAAGTTCCTCATACTCATGCACATTCACATCATGCACATGCTTATGATGCACATCATGCTCACACTCCCACTCATAAGTATGCTAAGGTGTACATATGTACACATTGTGACCGCAAAGGCCATTTAGCAAAATTTTATTTTGATAAGAAACCTCATTTATATTTTGCTAAGTATAAAAGATTTTGGGATCCTTACAATAAAGCTAACCCCAAAGGACCCAAGAAAGTATGGGTACCAAAACCCCCACCTTTTGATTTTGATGTAGGTGAGGGCTCTCACAAAACGTGAGAGGATTGGTGCCTTGGTAGCCAATGCAATGGACATGATGGACAAACATTTGGATGCATTGCTATCAAGGAATTTTGGTGGGTCAACCACCATGCTTGAAGTTTTGGAGTTGATAACAATTTCTAAACTTCTATTTTATTTATGTACATGCTTTTTTATTTTCATAATATCATTCATAGCATGTTCATGTTTTAAGATTTTTTGTGCTTCATGTGGTATTTACATGCTTAAATGTAGAATGTGTCAAAACTTACATTTATACATATATGAATAGTGAACTACAATTGACTCATATATATTTGAACTTCATGCTCATTTGTATCCACTATATGCATGTGTATAGGCTAATTTTGATGATTCGGTCATTTATACTTGTTATGCCTATCTTTGATCTTACTTCATGTATATGTGTGTTTAATTCAAATCTAATAAATATACATGTATACCCCTTGAGTCATTTGCCTTCATACAATATATATTGGACTCTTTTCATATTTGGGATATGTATGCATATTGTTAGATTTGTATAAATCATACATATACCATGAAGATTGCTATTTTTATGAAAAATGATTTTGAGTTGATTTGTTTCGATGAAAATGATTTCTATGTTAATCATATTTGATTTGAGCTTAAATGACTACTTTCATAAAGATACTATTTACATAACCTTTGAACACTCATCTTTTAAGAAAATAGATAATGTTGAGCTTTATGGACTATGAGTGCTTGAACTTTTGTGTATTTAGTATTATTCATGGAAAACATTTGACTTTGTATTTTTGAAGGATCTTTAACTAGTTTGTCAAAAATCCATTTAAACTAGTTATCTATTCTTCAAATTGATTCACATGATCCTATTTTTAATCATATGGATAAATTCTTTTGTATTTTCAAAATTTATTTGATGCTTCATGATTTGAATATTAGTTTAAATGTTAGCATTTGTCAACACTTGGATTTATACTTATACACATTATGGATCACAAATAAATCTATATATGATTGGGTTTAAATGCTTATTTGTGCCCATTAGGTGTGTTAGTATAGCCTAAGTTTTGATGATTGTTACATTGTAAACTTGTATTCCCTTTTTGGATTTATGCTATGATCATGTGCTTTCATTTCATGTATATGTTTATTTTGTCAAAACATTAAGATATACATGGATACCTCTTGAGTCATTTGCCTTTAATGCAAATCTATTTATATAGACTCAATTGTGTTTAAGAGATATGTATGTACACTTATTGCATTGACTAAACATACATATGCCATGAAATACAATTTTGTTGATTTTCATGTATTAAAAATTTGTGATGATTTTTCATGTATTCAAAATTTATAGGAATATTGAGTTTTATTGCCACTTTCATGATGCCATGTTCCACATAACACTAGTACACTCACCTTTTATTATATATGGACTTTATGGATATTAGAGTGTTTTTAGTGCCTTGTGATTTACTTGTGGTTCATGAAAACTTTTGACTTATTCCTTGGTTGAAGGATTCCTTACTAGTTTTCAAAAATATTTTCATTTAACTAGTTTAAATTCTTCATATGGTAGAGTATATGATAAGCTTAATCTCTTCAATTGGTATCATTAAATATTTTCAATTGGTATCAATATTTTTATATATACTCATATTTTGATTGTATGTATGAATGCTTTCAAATTATATCAATTTCTATTGGTATTATCTTGTCATACATATATGTTATCTATTTGTGCTTGTTTTATAATTAGTATCTTCTATAGCACAAAGGTTGGTTAATGCTAAGCTTAATTAGAATTTCAAATTGGTATCAAAAATTTGTGTATGGTTATTTTACAATTGGTACTTTGAAAATTTTGTTAATTGATATCTTAAAATATGACCTTTTCTAAGATATCTCAAAATTTGTGTATTGAGCAAAATTCAAAAATTTTATTTTGATAAAGAAAAACTTAAAATTTTTTTTGGTTTGTATTGCCTATATGCAAGGAGAGCTTAACATCTCTCCTACATGTAGATTCATGTTGAGTGTATTGTGTAATGAGGAGCTTAACATCTCTTCTTTATGTGGTACACGTGTGTAGGGGGAGCTTCACATCTCCTCTTATGCATTACATAATATGTGTTATGTGAATTGGGGCTTATCATCCCTTCTTCATGTAATGCATATGTGTAGGGAAGTTAACTTAGCGTCTTCCTCTTCATGAATGTATATCGCATATAAATCTTATTGATTGATTTGATTTTACCCTCCTTGATTTCCTTATTTTTGACAAAAAGGGGGAGAAAATTTGTTTGATGATTTGAACTTTGAACCCTTTGTTGATGATTGACAAAAAGGGGGAGAAGTATTTGAGTTATATGCATGATTTCCTTACTTAAGGGGGAGAAAGATTTTAAGTTCTTATATGCATACTTATGTTTTTTACTCATGCATAGCAAATAAATAATAAGATAAAGATTTGTTTTGTTTTATATGCACTCATTTGCATACATGTTTATGTGCTTTAATGTCATATCTATTTATCTCTAGTGATGCATGAGTTAAGGGGGAGCTTCTTTGAAGCTTTACTTTAATCCATGCATATATAACGTCATGAGTTTTGTCATCATCAAAAAGGGGGAGATTGTTGGCCCAAAGGCCTATCACCCTAGTTTTGATGATGATCAACTCATGAAGTTATGATTTCTAATGATCTTGTGTTTAATTAGTGACAGATTCTTTATCAAGATCTTAGTAGGTGCAAAGCTCAACAAAGGATAAATTGTCAAGATTTAGAGCTTGCATAATGTGATCCAAGGAGCCTTTGGATCAAGCTTGGACCAAGTCAAGAAGATGAGAAGCCTTCAAGGGAAGACTTCAAGGAGTTGAAGACTTGTGTCTAGGTATAAGATTTGTATTTTTGTTTTAGTAAAAATAAAGGATAGATAGTTGGTGGATTGCTCAAGTCTATTTCACACACACACTCTTGATAGAACTCTTGATTTAATTGATTTCATAAAAGATTTCTTTTTAGAAAGAATTTTTATTTAGTAAAAGATTTTCTTTGAAACAAAATATAAACTTTGGTTTTTGGTATTTCTATCATATATATCTTTTCAAACCATAACCAAGTTTAGAGCTTTATGATCAAAAACATAGATATTTTATTATGATTGTGTAGTGGATCATATCCATACACACTATGCTTTATAAGTTCAAAATATCTTGTTTTTGTATTTTGTGAAGTTATGGAAAAACAAGTCTT
Organism: Agave tequilana; assembly: GCA_038442645.1. Taxonomy (NCBI): domain Eukaryota; kingdom Viridiplantae; phylum Streptophyta; class Magnoliopsida; order Asparagales; family Asparagaceae; genus Agave; species Agave tequilana. The sequence continues at coordinate 43,988 of JAVJIF010003280.1, forward strand.
AGAAAGACATGTTTTTAGAAAAACAGTTTTTATTGTGATTAAAACTATTTTTTAGATTTACTGTGAATTTATGGGATTTTTATTGAGTGAAAAGACCTATTTTCAAATCCCGTATCTGTGCAGAACTGTGCAAACTGTTTCAGGCTTCAGCGGTCGACCGGACCGGTCGACCGGGTCTAAAGTCGGTCGACCGGATCAGTCGACTGACGTGCACAGACGTGCACGCCTTGGTGCACTGGAGGACGGTCGACCGGGTCGGTCGACCGCTTCGGAGAGCTTTGCTCTCTGGAAATATCGGCCGACCGGTCCGGTCGACCGACAGAGAGATTACTCTCTGCTCCAGTGGGTCGGTCGACCGAGCCGGTCGACCGGAGGCTCCAACGGTCGGATTTTTGACTGTTGGCGGTCGACCGGTCGACCGGTAGCACTGACAGAGCCCCAACGGCTCTATTTTCTGACAGCCTATAAAAGGGGGTCTTGTCAACTGTTTTTAGTAGAAGATTTTGGAGACCTTTGAGCTAGTTTTTCCAACTGATTTCAGAAGTTCTCTCCACATAATTGAGTGCAAATACTTCCCATCTTAAAGGGAGTTTTTATCAAGAGAGTGTTTTAGTGATTCTTTGAGATTTTCACCATAGTCTTTCCTTGCTTTTCTCACACCACACTTGAGCTATCCATTGCTAGATATTCCTATAGGTGTGTTGTAGTGAGAGTGCTCTTTAGGTGATCAAGTGTTGTGATCATCAAAGAGATTTTTCTTTGTTCTTTGAGGATACGGGCAAGTGTGCTCGTTGGTGGTTGAGTTCGGTTGTGAACTCTTTGGTTTGAGGTGCGGCCTCGGCGAGTCGGTGGACTTGCGTGTGTACGGGACTTGGGAGTCCGAGGGCTTGTAGGTGTTGCGGCACCGGGGAGAGATCCATTGGGATCTTGCATAGTGGAAATCCTTCGTGTGTCGAAGGCGGGGATGTAGAGCAAGTGTGCTCGAACCTCGAAACATACCCTTGTGTTTGCGATTGCTCACTCTTGCTCTCTTTCTCACTTAGTCTCTTTTATATCTTGCATTACTTACATTGTCTTTACTTTACATGCTTGATATACCCTTGTGCTTATATTGTTATATACTTGCGTGGGATTGCTTGTTAACACTAGTATTCAACCAAGAGAGCCAACGCGGCACCTCAACCCATTCAAGGGGAATCTAGAGGAGCTTGTCCAGAGCCTCGCAAGGGGAATTCGGCAACACTCTTGAGTTATACATAAGTGTTTAATTAAAAGAAGTTTTAATTGGTCATAATTGTTTTAACTTCCGCATTATTTGTTCATAAGTGACCATTAGATTAGCCAACACCTATTCACCCCCCCTCTAGGTGTTATTTCAATTGGTATCAGAGCTAGTGCTCTTGATATTGGGTCTAACAACCTAAGAGTTAAAGATCCTCATTGTAGGCTAATCACAATATTTGTACACACACCATGGACTTCATGTCACCACCCACCTTTGACATTCTCAACATCCAAATTTGGAAGGTTAAGATGTCATTGTACCTCAAAGCCTTAGGATTTCATGTCTATCTTGCCACTACTAATAATGCATATTGTTTAGATGGTAAGTATTTTGAGGCTAATGCAAAAGCCCTTCATGCTTTAAAGTCAACCCTAAATGATGATTATTTATCTAGGGTTTCTAATGTTGAATCGGCTTTTGTAGCTTGGAACATCATCACCTCCCTTGGCGAAAAGGACTTATACTATGCGGGGAGCGATTCGGACGTTGGAAGCGACATCTCCAACGTATGCTATATGGTCCAAGGGGATAACCCCCTTGAGGTAAACTCCGAATCCGATGATGATAGTATGTCATATGATGAGCTCTCTACATTTTGTCAATTATTGCTTGAGAGACATGACATAATTAAGAAAGAAAATAAAAATTTGAAAAAGGACATTGCATGTATGCATAAGGAACAAGATTCATTTAGAAGTAACATTGCATGTTTAGAAAAAGATAACAAGAATTTGAAAAAGAATTTTGATGCCATGCTTAATTATAAAGATTCATTAGAAAATAAAATGGCATGCTTAGAAAAAGAAAATAAAGATTTGAAAAATAAGATTGATTTGGTGGAAAAACAAAAAGAAGTTGTTTTTCATGAAAATAAATCTTTAAAAAGAAAAATTTGTGAAAAAGAAAAGGAAAATGTTTGTAAAAAGAAAAAGAAAATTGTTCATATATCTCATCATGCTTCTCATGCACACATTGATCAAAATGAGATTAAAAATTTGAAAAATAAAATTGATAATTTGAGCTCTAATTTGAGCTCATGTGCATTCAATCATACTAGATTGGAATCCTTGTTTCAAAAGAAACAAGTTCCTCATACTCATGCACATTCACATCATGCACATGCTTATGATGCACATCATGCTCACACTCCCACTCATAAGTATGCTAAGGTGTACATATGTACACATTGTGGCCGCAAAGGCCATTTAGCAAAATTTGTTTTGATAAGAAACCTCATTTATATTTTGCTAAGTATAAAAGATTTTGGGATCCTTACAATAAAGCTAACCCCAAAGGACCCAAGAAAGTATGGGTACCAAAACCCCCACCTTTTGATTTTGATGTAGGTGAGGGCTCTCACAAAACGTGAGAGGATTGGTGCCTTGGTAGCCAATGCAATGGACATGATGGACAAACATTTGGATGCATTGCTATCAAGGAATTTTGGTGGGTCAACCACCATGCTTGGAGTTTTGGAGTTGGTAACAATTTCTAAACTTCTATTTTATTTATGTACATGCTTTTTTATTTTCATAATATCATTCATAGCATGTTCATGTTTTAAGATTTTATGTGCTTCATGTGGTATTTACATGCTTAAATGTAGAATGTGTCAAAACTTACATTTATACATATATGAATAGTGAACTACAATTGACTCATATATATTTGAACTTCATGCTCATTTGTATCCACTATATGCATGTGTATAGGCTAGTTTTGATGATTCGGTCATTTATACTTGTTATGCCTATCTTTGATCTTACTTCATGTATATGTGTGTTTAATTCAAATCTAATAAATATACATGTATACCCCTTGAGTCATTTGCCTTCATGCAATATATATTGGACTCTTTTCATATTTGGGATATGTATGCATATTGTTAGATTTGTATAAATCATACATATACCATGAAGATTGCTATTTTTATGAAAAATGATTTTGAGTTGATTTGTTTCGATGAAAATGATTTCTATGTTAATCATATTTGATTTGAGCTTAAATGACTACTTTCATAAAGATACTATTTACATAACCTTTGAACACTCATCTTTTAAGAAAATAGATAATGTTGAGCTTTATGGACTATGAGTGCTTGAACTTTTGTGTATTTAGTATTATTCATGGAAAACATTTGACTTTGTATTTTTGAAGGATCTTTAACTAGTTTGTCAAAAATCCATTTAAACTAGTTATCTATTCTTCAAATTGATTCACATGATCCTATTTTTAATCATATGGATAAATTCTTTTGTATTTTCAAAATTTATTTGATGCTTCATGATTTGAATATTAGTTTAAATGTTAGCATTTGTCAACACTTGGATTTATACTTATACACATTATGGATCACAAATAAATCTATATATGATTGGGTTTAAATGCTTATTTGTGCCCATTAGGTGTGTTAGTATAGCCTAAGTTTTGATGATTGTTACATTGTAAACTTGTATTCCCTTTTTGGATTTATGCTATGATCATGTGCTTTCATTTCATGTATATGTTTATTTTGTCAAAACATTAAGATATACATGGATACCTCTTGAGTCATTTGCCTTTAATGCAAATCTATTTATATAGACTCAATTGTGTTTAAGAGATATGTATGTACACTTATTGCATTGACTAAACATACATATGCCATGAAATACAATTTTGTTGATTTTCATGTATTAAAAATTTGTGATGATTTTTCATGTATTCAAAATTTATAGGAATATTGAGTTTTATTGCCACTTTCATGATGCCATGTTCCACATAACACTAGTACACTCACCTTTTATTATATATGGACTTTATGGATATTAGAGTGTTTTTAGTGCCTTGTGATTTACTTGTGGTTCATGAAAACTTTTGACTTATTCCTTGGTTGAAGGATTCCTTACTAGTTTTCAAAAATATTTTCATTTAACTAGTTTAAATTCTTCATATGGTAGAGTATATGATAAGCTTAATCTCTTCAATTGGTATCATTAAATATTTTCAATTGGTATCAATATTTTTTATATATACTCATATTTTGATTGTATGTATGAATGCTTTCAAATTATATCAATTTCTATTGGTATTATCTTGTCATACATATATGTTATCTATTTGTGCTTGTTTTATAATTAGTATCTTCTATAGCACAAAGGTTGGTTAATGCTAAGCTTAATTAGAATTTCAAATTGGTATCAAAAATTTGTGTATGGTTATTTTACAATTGGTACTTTGAAAATTTTGTTAATTGATATCTTAAAATATGACCTTTTCTAAGATATCTCAAAATTTGTGTATTGAGCAAAATTCAAAAATTTTATTTTGATAAAGAAAAACTTAAAATTTTTTTTTGGTTTGTATTGCCTATATGCAAGGAGAGCTTAACATCTCTCCTACATGTAGATTCATGTTGAGTGTATTGTGTAATGAGGAGCTTAACATCTCTTCTTTATGTGGTACACGTGTGTAGGGGGAGCTTCACATCTCCTCTTATGCATTACATAATATGTGTTATGTGAATTGGGGCTTATCATCCCTTCTTCATGTAATGCATATGTGTAGGGAAGTTAACTTAGCGTCTTCCTCTTCATGAATGTATATCGCATATAAATCTTATTGATTGATTTGATTTTACCCTCCTTGATTTCCTTATTTTTGACAAAAAGGGGGAGAAAATTTGTTTGATGATTTGAACTTTGAACCCTTTGTTGATGATTGACAAAAAGGGGGAGAAGTATTTGAGTTATATGCATGATTTCCTTACTTAAGGGGGAGAAAGATTTTAAGTTCTTATATGCATACTTATGTTTTTTACTCATGCATAGCAAATAAATAATAAGATAAAGATTTGTTTTGTTTTATATGCACTCATTTGCATACATGTTTATGTGCTTTAATGTCATATCTATTTATCTCTAGTGATGCATGAGTTAAGGGGGAGCTTCTTTGAAGCTTTACTTTAATCCATGCATATATAACGTCATGAGTTTTGTCATCATCAAAAAGGGGGAGATTGTTGGCCCAAAGGCCTATCACCCTAGTTTTGATGATGATCAACTCATGAAGTTATGATTTCTAATGATCTTGTGTTTAATTAGTGACAGATTCTTTATCAAGATCTTAGTAGGTGCAAAGCTCAACAAAGGATAAATTGTCAAGATTTAGAGCTTGCATAATGTGATCCAAGGAGCCTTTGGATCAAGCTTGGACCAAGTCAAGAAGATGAGAAGCCTTCAAGGGAAGACTTCAAGGAGTTGAAGACTTGTGTCTAGGTATAAGATTTGTATTTTTGTTTTAGTAAAAATGTAAAGGATAGATAGTTGGTGGATTGCTCAAGTCTATTTCACACACACACTCTTGATAGAACTCTTGATTTAATTGATTTCATAAAAGATTTCTTTTTAGAAAAGAATTTTTATTTAGTAAAAGATTTTCTTTGAAACAAAATATAAACTTTGGTTTTTGGTATTTCTATCATATATATCTTTTCAAACCATAACCAAGTTTAGAGCTTTATGATCAAAAACATAGATATTTTATTATGATTGTGTAGTGGATCATATCCATACACACTATGCTTTATAAGTTCAAAATATCTTGTTTTTGTATTTTGTGAAGTTATGGAAAAACAAGTCTTAGAAAGACATGTTTTTAGAAAAACAGTTTTTATTGTGATTAAAACTATTTTTTAGATTTACTGTGAATTTATGGGATTTTTATTGAGTGAAAAGACCTATTTTCAAATCCCGTATCTGTGCAGAACTGTGCAAACTGTTTCAGGCTTCAGCGGTCGACCGGACCGGTCGACCGGGTCTAAAGTCGGTCGACCGGATCAGTCGACCGACGTGCACAGACGTGCACGCCTTGGTGCACTGGAGGACGGTCGACCGGGTCGGTCGACCGCTTCGGAGAGCTTTGCTCTCTGGAAATATCGGCCGACCGGTCCGGTCGACCGACAGAGAGATTACTCTCTGCTCCAGTGGGTCGGTCGACCGAGCCGGTCGACCGGAGGCTCCAACGGTCGGATTTTTGACTGTTGGCGGTCGACCGGGCCGGTCGACCGGTAGCACTGACAGAGCCCCAACGGCTCTATTTTCTGACAGCCTATAAAAGGGGGTCTTGTCAACTGTTTTTAGTAGAAGATTTTGGAGACCTTTGAGCTAGTTTTTCCAACTGATTTCAGAAGTTCTCTCCACATAATTGAGTGCAAATACTTCCCATCTTAAAGGGAGTTTTTATCAAGAGAGTGTTTTAGTGATTCTTTGAGATTTTCACCATAGTCTTTCCTTGCTTTTCTCACACCACACTTGAGCTATCCATTGCTAGATATTCCTATAGGTGTGTTGTAGTGAGAGTGCTCTTTAGGTGATCAAGTGTTGTGATCATCAAAGAGATTTTTCTTTGTTCTTTGAGGATACGGGCAAGTGTGCTCGTTGGTGGTTGAGTTCGGTTGTGAACTCTTTGGTTTGAGGTGCGGCCTCGGCGAGTCGGTGGACTTGCGTGTGTACGGGACTTGGGAGTCCGAGGGCTTGTAGGTGTTGCGGCACCGGGGAGAGATCCATTGGGATCTTGCATAGTGGAAATCCTTCGTGTGTCGAAGGCGGGGATGTAGAGCAAGTGTGCTCGAACCTCGAAACATACCCTTGTGTTTGCGATTGCTCACTCTTGCTCTCTTTCTCACTTAGTCTCTTTTATATCTTGCATTACTTACATTGTCTTTACTTTACATGCTTGATATACCCTTGTGCTTATATTGTTATATACTTGCGTGGGATTGCTTGTTAACACTAGTATTCAACCAAGAGAGCCAACGCGGCACCTCAACCCATTCAAGGGGAATCTAGAGGAGCTTGTCCAGAGCCTCGCAAGGGGAATTCGGCAACACTCTTGAGTTATACATAAGTGTTTAATTAAAAGAAGTTTTAATTGGTCATAATTGTTTTAACTTCCGCATTATTTGTTCATAAGTGACCATTAGATTAGCCAACACCTATTCACCCCCCCTCTAGGTGTTATTTCAATTGGTATCAGAGCTAGTGCTCTTGATATTGGGTCTAACAACCTAAGAGTTAAAGATCCTCATTGTAGGCTAATCACAATATTTGTACACACACCATGGACTTCATGTCACCACCCACCTTTGACATTCTCAACATCCAAATTTGGAAGGTTAAGATGTCATTGTACCTCAAAGCCTTAGGATTTCATGTCTATCTTGCCACTACTAATAATGCATATTGTTTAGATGGTAAGTATTTTGAGGCTAATGCAAAAGCCCTTCATGCTTTAAAGTCAACCCTAAATGATGATTATTTATCTAGGGTTTCTAATGTTGAATCGGCTTTTGTAGCTTGGAACATCATCACCTCCCTTGGCGAAAAGGACTTATACTATGCGGGGAGCGATTCGGACGTTGGAAGCGACATCTCCAACGTATGCTATATGGTCCAAGGGGATAACCCCCTTGAGGTAAACTCCGAATCCGATGATGATAGTATGTCATATGATGAGCTCTCTACATTTTGTCAATTATTGCTTGAGAGACATGACATAATTAAGAAAGAAAATAAAAATTTGAAAAAGGACATTGCATGTATGCATAAGGAACAAGATTCATTTAGAAGTAACATTGCATGTTTAGAAAAAGATAACAAGAATTTGAAAAAGAATTTTGATGCCATGCTTAATTATAAAGATTCATTAGAAAATAAAATGGCATGCTTAGAAAAAGAAAATAAAGATTTGAAAAATAAGATTGATTTGGTGGAAAAACAAAAAGAAGTTGTTTTTCATGAAAATAAATCTTTAAAAAGAAAAATTTGTGAAAAAGAAAAGGAAAATGTTTGTAAAAAGAAAAAGAAAATTGTTCATATATCTCATCATGCTTCTCATGCACACATTGATCAAAATGAGATTAAAAATTTGAAAAATAAAATTGATAATTTGAGCTCTAATTTGAGCTCATGTGCATTCAATCATACTAGATTGGAATCCTTGTTTCAAAAGAAACAAGTTCCTCATACTCATGCACATTCACATCATGCACATGCTTATGATGCACATCATGCTCACACTCCCACTCATAAGTATGCTAAGGTGTACATATGTACACATTGTGGCCGCAAAGGCCATTTAGCAAAATTTTGTTTTGATAAGAAACCTCATTTATATTTTGCTAAGTATAAAAGATTTTGGGATCCTTACAATAAAGCTAACCCCAAAGGACCCAAGAAAGTATGGGTACCAAAACCCCCACCTTTTGATTTTGATGTAGGTGAGGGCTCTCACAAAACGTGAGAGGATTGGTGCCTTGGTAGCCAATGCAATGGACATGATGGACAAACATTTGGATGCATTGCTATCAAGGAATTTTGGTGGGTCAACCACCATGCTTGGAGTTTTGGAGTTGGTAACAATTTCTAAACTTCTATTTTATTTATGTACATGCTTTTTTATTTTCATAATATCATTCATAGCATGTTCATGTTTTAAGATTTTATGTGCTTCATGTGGTATTTACATGCTTAAATGTAGAATGTGTCAAAACTTACATTTATACATATATGAATAGTGAACTACAATTGACTCATATATATTTGAACTTCATGCTCATTTGTATCCACTATATGCATGTGTATAGGCTAGTTTTGATGATTCGGTCATTTATACTTGTTATGCCTATCTTTGATCTTACTTCATGTATATGTGTGTTTAATTCAAATCTAATAAATATACATGTATACCCCTTGAGTCATTTGCCTTCATGCAATATATATTGGACTCTTTTCATATTTGGGATATGTATGCATATTGTTAGATTTGTATAAATCATACATATACCATGAAGATTGCTATTTTTATGAAAAATGATTTTGAGTTGATTTGTTTCGATGAAAATGATTTCTATGTTAATCATATTTGATTTGAGCTTAAATGACTACTTTCATAAAGATACTATTTACATAACCTTTGAACACTCATCTTTTAAGAAAATAGATAATGTTGAGCTTTATGGACTATGAGTGCTTGAACTTTTGTGTATTTAGTATTATTCATGGAAAACATTTGACTTTGTATTTTTGAAGGATCTTTAACTAGTTTGTCAAAAATCCATTTAAACTAGTTATCTATTCTTCAAATTGATTCACATGATCCTATTTTTAATCATATGGATAAATTCTTTTGTATTTTCAAAATTTATTTGATGCTTCATGATTTGAATATTAGTTTAAATGTTAGCATTTGTCAACACTTGGATTTATACTTATACACATTATGGATCACAAATAAATCTATATATGATTGGGTTTAAATGCTTATTTGTGCCCATTAGGTGTGTTAGTATAGCCTAAGTTTTGATGATTGTTACATTGTAAACTTGTATTCCCTTTTTGGATTTATGCTATGATCATGTGCTTTCATTTCATGTATATGTTTATTTTGTCAAAACATTAAGATATACATGGATACCTCTTGAGTCATTTGCCTTTAATGCAAATCTATTTATATAGACTCAATTGTGTTTAAGAGATATGTATGTACACTTATTGCATTGACTAAACATACATATGCCATGAAATACAATTTTGTTGATTTTCATGTATTAAAAATTTGTGATGATTTTTCATGTATTCAAAATTTATAGGAATATTGAGTTTTATTGCCACTTTCATGATGCCATGTTCCACATAACACTAGTACACTCACCTTTTATTATATATGGACTTTATGGATATTAGAGTGTTTTTAGTGCCTTGTGATTTACTTGTGGTTCATGAAAACTTTTGACTTATTCCTTGGTTGAAGGATTCCTTACTAGTTTTCAAAAATATTTTCATTTAACTAGTTTAAATTCTTCATATGGTAGAGTATATGATAAGCTTAATCTCTTCAATTGGTATCATTAAATATTTTCAATTGGTATCAATATTTTTTATATATACTCATATTTTGATTGTATGTATGAATGCTTTCAAATTATATCAATTTCTATTGGTATTATCTTGTCATACATATATGTTATCTATTTGTGCTTGTTTTATAATTAGTATCTTCTATAGCACAAAGGTTGGTTAATGCTAAGCTTAATTAGAATTTCAAATTGGTATCAAAAATTTGTGTATGGTTATTTTACAATTGGTACTTTGAAAATTTTGTTAATTGATATCTTAAAATATGACCTTTTCTAAGATATCTCAAAATTTGTGTATTGAGCAAAATTCAAAAATTTTATTTTGATAAAGAAAAACTTAAAATTTTTTTTGGTTTGTATTGCCTATATGCAAGGAGAGCTTAACATCTCTTCTACATGTAGATTCATGTTGAGTGTATTGTGTAATGAGGAGCTTAACATCTCTTCTTTATGTGGTACACGTGTGTAGGGGGAGCTTCACATCTCCTCTTATGCATTACATAATATGTGTTATGTGAATTGGGGCTTATCATCCCTTCTTCATGTAATGCATATGTGTAGGGAAGTTAACTTAGCGTCTTCCTCTTCATGAATGTATATCGCATATAAATCTTATTGATTGATTTGATTTTACCCTCCTTGATTTCCTTATTTTTGACAAAAAGGGGGAGAAAATTTGTTTGATGATTTGAACTTTGAACCCTTTGTTGATGATTGACAAAAAGGGGGAGAAGTATTTGAGTTATATGCATGATTTCCTTACTTAAGGGGGAGAAAGATTTTAAGTTCTTATATGCATACTTATGTTTTTTACTCATGCATAGCAAATAAATAATAAGATAAAGATTTGTTTTGTTTTATATGCACTCATTTGCATACATGTTTATGTGCTTTAATGTCATATCTATTTATCTCTAGTGATGCATGAGTTAAGGGGGAGCTTCTTTGAAGCTTTACTTTAATCCATGCATATATAACGTCATGAGTTTTGTCATCATCAAAAAGGGGGAGATTGTTGGCCCAAAGGCCTATCACCCTAGTTTTGATGATGATCAACTCATGAAGTTATGATTTCTAATGATCTTGTGTTTAATTAGTGACAGATTCTTTATCAAGATCTTAGTAGGTGCAAAGCTCAACAAAGGATAAATTGTCAAGATTTAGAGCTTGCATAATGTGATCCAAGGAGCCTTTGGATCAAGCTTGGACCAAGTCAAGAAGATGAGAAGCCTTCAAGGGAAGACTTCAAGGAGTTGAAGACTTGTGTCTAGGTATAAGATTTGTATTTTTGTTTTAGTAAAAATGTAAAGGATAGATAGTTGGTGGATTGCTCAAGTCTATTTCACACACACACTCTTGATAGAACTCTTGATTTAATTGATTTCATAAAAGATTTCTTTTTAGAAAAGAATTTTTATTTAGTAAAAGATTTTCTTTGAAACAAAATATAAACTTTGGTTTTTGGTATTTCTATCATATATATCTTTTCAAACCATAACCAAGTTTAGAGCTTTATGATCAAAAACATAGATATTTTATTATGATTGTGTAGTGGATCATATCCATACACACTATGCTTTATAAGTTCAAAATATCTTGTTTTTGTATTTTGTGAAGTTATGGAAAAACAAGTCTTAGAAAGACATGTTTTTAGAAAAACAGTTTTTATTGTGATTAAAACTATTTTTTAGATTTACTGTGAATTTATGGGATTTTTATTGAGTGAAAAGACCTATTTTCAAATCCCGTATCTGTGCAGAACTGTGCAAACTGTTTCAGGCTTCAGCGGTCGACCGGACCGGTCGACCGGGTCTAAAGTCGGTCGACCGGATCAGTCGACCGACGTGCACAGACGTGCACGCCTTGGTGCACTGGAGGACGGTCGACCGGGTCGGTCGACCGCTTCGGAGAGCTTTGCTCTCTGGAAATATCGGCCGACCGGTCCGGTCGACCGACAGAGAGATTACTCTCTGCTCCAGTGGGTCGGTCGACCGAGCCGGTCGACCGGAGGCTCCAACGGTCGGATTTTTGACTGTTGGCGGTCGACCGGGCCGGTCGACCGGTAGCACTGACAGAGCCCCAACGGCTCTATTTTCTGACAGCCTATAAAAGGGGGTCTTGTCAACTGTTTTTAGTAGAAGATTTTGGAGACCTTTGAGCTAGTTTTTCCAACTGATTTCAGAAGTTCTCTCCACATAATTGAGTGCAAATACTTCCCATCTTAAAGGGAGTTTTTATCAAGAGAGTGTTTTAGTGATTCTTTGAGATTTTCACCATAGTCTTTCCTTGCTTTTCTCACACCACACTTGAGCTATCCATTGCTAGATATTCCTATAGGTGTGTTGTAGTGAGAGTGCTCTTTAGGTGATCAAGTGTTGTGATCATCAAAGAGATTTTTCTTTGTTCTTTGAGGATACGGGCAAGTGTGCTCGTTGGTGGTTGAGTTCGGTTGTGAACTCTTTGGTTTGAGGTGCGGCCTCGGCGAGTCGGTGGACTTGCGTGTGTACGGGACTTGGGAGTCCGAGGGCTTGTAGGTGTTGCGGCACCGGGGAGAGATCCATTGGGATCTTGCATAGTGGAAATCCTTCGTGTGTCGAAGGCGGGGATGTAGAGCAAGTGTGCTCGAACCTCGAAACATACCCTTGTGTTTGCGATTGCTCACTCTTGCTCTCTTTCTCACTTAGTCTCTTTTATATCTTGCATTACTTACATTGTCTTTACTTTACATGCTTGATATACCCTTGTGCTTATATTGTTATATACTTGCGTGGGATTGCTTGTTAACACTAGTATTCAACCAAGAGAGCCAACGCGGCACCTCAACCCATTCAAGGGGAATCTAGAGGAGCTTGTCCAGAGCCTCGCAAGGGGAATTCGGCAACACTCTTGAGTTATACATAAGTGTTTAATTAAAAGAAGTTTTAATTGGTCATAATTGTTTTAACTTCCGCATTATTTGTTCATAAGTGACCATTAGATTAGCCAACACCTATTCACCCCCCCTCTAGGTGTTATTTCAATTGGTATCAGAGCTAGTGCTCTTGATATTGGGTCTAACAACCTAAGAGTTAAAGATCCTCATTGTAGGCTAATCACAATATTTGTACACACACCATGGACTTCATGTCACCACCCACCTTTGACATTCTCAACATCCAAATTTGGAAGGTTAAGATGTCATTGTACCTCAAAGCCTTAGGATTTCATGTCTATCTTGCCACTACTAATAATGCATATTGTTTAGATGGTAAGTATTTTGAGGCTAATGCAAAAGCCCTTCATGCTTTAAAGTCAACCCTAAATGATGATTATTTATCTAGGGTTTCTAATGTTGAATCGGCTTTTGTAGCTTGGAACATCATCACCTCCCTTGGCGAAAAGGACTTATACTATGCGGGGAGCGATTCGGACGTTGGAAGCGACATCTCCAACGTATGCTATATGGTCCAAGGGGATAACCCCCTTGAGGTAAACTCCGAATCCGATGATGATAGTATGTCATATGATGAGCTCTCTACATTTTGTCAATTATTGCTTGAGAGACATGACATAATTAAGAAAGAAAATAAAAATTTGAAAAAGGACATTGCATGTATGCATAAGGAACAAGATTCATTTAGAAGTAACATTGCATGTTTAGAAAAAGATAACAAGAATTTGAAAAAGAATTTTGATGCCATGCTTAATTATAAAGATTCATTAGAAAATAAAATGGCATGCTTAGAAAAAGAAAATAAAGATTTGAAAAATAAGATTGATTTGGTGGAAAAACAAAAAGAAGTTGTTTTTCATGAAAATAAATCTTTAAAAAGAAAAATTTGTGAAAAAGAAAAGGAAAATGTTTGTAAAAAGAAAAAGAAAATTGTTCATATATCTCATCATGCTTCTCATGCACACATTGATCAAAATGAGATTAAAAATTTGAAAAATAAAATTGATAATTTGAGCTCTAATTTGAGCTCATGTGCATTCAATCATACTAGATTGGAATCCTTGTTTCAAAAGAAACAAGTTCCTCATACTCATGCACATTCACATCATGCACATGCTTATGATGCACATCATGCTCACACTCCCACTCATAAGTATGCTAAGGTGTACATATGTACACATTGTGGCCGCAAAGGCCATTTAGCAAAATTTTGTTTTGATAAGAAACCTCATTTATATTTTGCTAAGTATAAAAGATTTTGGGATCCTTACAATAAAGCTAACCCCAAAGGACCCAAGAAAGTATGGGTACCAAAACCCCCACCTTTTGATTTTGATGTAGGTGAGGGCTCTCACAAAACGTGAGAGGATTGGTGCCTTGGTAGCCAATGCAATGGACATGATGGACAAACATTTGGATGCATTGCTATCAAGGAATTTTGGTGGGTCAACCACCATGCTTGGAGTTTTGGAGTTGGTAACAATTTCTAAACTTCTATTTTATTTATGTACATGCTTTTTTATTTTCATAATATCATTCATAGCATGTTCATGTTTTAAGATTTTATGTGCTTCATGTGGTATTTACATGCTTAAATGTAGAATGTGTCAAAACTTACATTTATACATATATGAATAGTGAACTACAATTGACTCATATATATTTGAACTTCATGCTCATTTGTATCCACTATATGCATGTGTATAGGCTAGTTTTGATGATTCGGTCATTTATACTTGTTATGCCTATCTTTGATCTTACTTCATGTATATGTGTGTTTAATTCAAATCTAATAAATATACATGTATACCCCTTGAGTCATTTGCCTTCATGCAATATATATTGGACTCTTTTCATATTTGGGATATGTATGCATATTGTTAGATTTGTATAAATCATACATATACCATGAAGATTGCTATTTTTATGAAAAATGATTTTGAGTTGATTTGTTTCGATGAAAATGATTTCTATGTTAATCATATTTGATTTGAGCTTAAATGACTACTTTCATAAAGATACTATTTACATAACCTTTGAACACTCATCTTTTAAGAAAATAGATAATGTTGAGCTTTATGGACTATGAGTGCTTGAACTTTTGTGTATTTAGTATTATTCATGGAAAACATTTGACTTTGTATTTTTGAAGGATCTTTAACTAGTTTGTCAAAAATCCATTTAAACTAGTTATCTATTCTTCAAATTGATTCACATGATCCTATTTTTAATCATATGGATAAATTCTTTTGTATTTTCAAAATTTATTTGATGCTTCATGATTTGAATATTAGTTTAAATGTTAGCATTTGTCAACACTTGGATTTATACTTATACACATTATGGATCACAAATAAATCTATATATGATTGGGTTTAAATGCTTATTTGTGCCCATTAGGTGTGTTAGTATAGCCTAAGTTTTGATGATTGTTACATTGTAAACTTGTATTCCCTTTTTGGATTTATGCTATGATCATGTGCTTTCATTTCATGTATATGTTTATTTTGTCAAAACATTAAGATATACATGGATACCTCTTGAGTCATTTGCCTTTAATGCAAATCTATTTATATAGACTCAATTGTGTTTAAGAGATATGTATGTACACTTATTGCATTGACTAAACATACATATGCCATGAAATACAATTTTGTTGATTTTCATGTATTAAAAATTTGTGATGATTTTTCATGTATTCAAAATTTATAGGAATATTGAGTTTTATTGCCACTTTCATGATGCCATGTTCCACATAACACTAGTACACTCACCTTTTATTATATATGGACTTTATGGATATTAGAGTGTTTTTAGTGCCTTGTGATTTACTTGTGGTTCATGAAAACTTTTGACTTATTCCTTGGTTGAAGGATTCCTTACTAGTTTTCAAAAATATTTTCATTTAACTAGTTTAAATTCTTCATATGGTAGAGTATATGATAAGCTTAATCTCTTCAATTGGTATCATTAAATATTTTCAATTGGTATCAATATTTTTTATATATACTCATATTTTGATTGTATGTATGAATGCTTTCAAATTATATCAATTTCTATTGGTATTATCTTGTCATACATATATGTTATCTATTTGTGCTTGTTTTATAATTAGTATCTTCTATAGCACAAAGGTTGGTTAATGCTAAGCTTAATTAGAATTTCAAATTGGTATCAAAAATTTGTGTATGGTTATTTTACAATTGGTACTTTGAAAATTTTGTTAATTGATATCTTAAAATATGACCTTTTCTAAGATATCTCAAAATTTGTGTATTGAGCAAAATTCAAAAATTTTATTTTGATAAAGAAAAACTTAAAATTTTTTTTGGTTTGTATTGCCTATATGCAAGGAGAGCTTAACATCTCTTCTACATGTAGATTCATGTTGAGTGTATTGTGTAATGAGGAGCTTAACATCTCTTCTTTATGTGGTACACGTGTGTAGGGGGAGCTTCACATCTCCTCTTATGCATTACATAATATGTGTTATGTGAATTGGGGCTTATCATCCCTTCTTCATGTAATGCATATGTGTAGGGAAGTTAACTTAGCGTCTTCCTCTTCATGAATGTATATCGCATATAAATCTTATTGATTGATTTGATTTTACCCTCCTTGATTTCCTTATTTTTGACAAAAAGGGGGAGAAAATTTGTTTGATGATTTGAACTTTGAACCCTTTGTTGATGATTGACAAAAAGGGGGAGAAGTATTTGAGTTATATGCATGATTTCCTTACTTAAGGGGGAGAAAGATTTTAAGTTCTTATATGCATACTTATGTTTTTTACTCATGCATAGCAAATAAATAATAAGATAAAGATTTGTTTTGTTTTATATGCACTCATTTGCATACATGTTTATGTGCTTTAATGTCATATCTATTTATCTCTAGTGATGCATGAGTTAAGGGGGAGCTTCTTTGAAGCTTTACTTTAATCCATGCATATATAACGTCATGAGTTTTGTCATCATCAAAAAGGGGGAGATTGTTGGCCCAAAGGCCTATCACCCTAGTTTTGATGATGATCAACTCATGAAGTTATGATTTCTAATGATCTTGTGTTTAATTAGTGACAGATTCTTTATCAAGATCTTAGTAGGTGCAAAGCTCAACAAAGGATAAATTGTCAAGATTTAGAGCTTGCATAATGTGATCCAAGGAGCCTTTGGATCAAGCTTGGACCAAGTCAAGAAGATGAGAAGCCTTCAAGGGAAGACTTCAAGGAGTTGAAGACTTGTGTCTAGGTATAAGATTTGTATTTTTGTTTTAGTAAAAATGTAAAGGATAGATAGTTGGTGGATTGCTCAAGTCTATTTCACACACACACTCTTGATAGAACTCTTGATTTAATTGATTTCATAAAAGATTTCTTTTTAGAAAAGAATTTTTATTTAGTAAAAGATTTTCTTTGAAACAAAATATAAACTTTGGTTTTTGGTATTTCTATCATATATATCTTTTCAAACCATAACCAAGTTTAGAGCTTTATGATCAAAAACATAGATATTTTATTATGATTGTGTAGTGGATCATATCCATACACACTATGCTTTATAAGTTCAAAATATCTTGTTTTTGTATTTTGTGAAGTTATGGAAAAACAAGTCTTAGAAAGACATGTTTTTAGAAAAACAGTTTTTATTGTGATTAAAACTATTTTTTAGATTTACTGTGAATTTATGGGATTTTTATTGAGTGAAAAGACCTATTTTCAAATCCCGTATCTGTGCAGAACTGTGCAAACTGTTTCAGGCTTCAGCGGTCGACCGGACCGGTCGACCGGGTCTAAAGTCGGTCGACCGGATCAGTCGACCGACGTGCACAGACGTGCACGCCTTGGTGCACTGGAGGACGGTCGACCGGGTCGGTCGACCGCTTCGGAGAGCTTTGCTCTCTGGAAATATCGGCCGACCGGTCCGGTCGACCGACAGAGAGATTACTCTCTGCTCCAGTGGGTCGGTCGACCGAGCCGGTCGACCGGAGGCTCCAACGGTCGGATTTTTGACTGTTGGCGGTCGACCGGGCCGGTCGACCGGTAGCACTGACAGAGCCCCAACGGCTCTATTTTCTGACAGCCTATAAAAGGGGGTCTTGTCAACTGTTTTTAGTAGAAGATTTTGGAGACCTTTGAGCTAGTTTTTCCAACTGATTTCAGAAGTTCTCTCCACATAATTGAGTGCAAATACTTCCCATCTTAAAGGGAGTTTTTATCAAGAGAGTGTTTTAGTGATTCTTTGAGATTTTCACCATAGTCTTTCCTTGCTTTTCTCACACCACACTTGAGCTATCCATTGCTAGATATTCCTATAGGTGTGTTGTAGTGAGAGTGCTCTTTAGGTGATCAAGTGTTGTGATCATCAAAGAGATTTTTCTTTGTTCTTTGAGGATACGGGCAAGTGTGCTCGTTGGTGGTTGAGTTCGGTTGTGAACTCTTTGGTTTGAGGTGCGGCCTCGGCGAGTCGGTGGACTTGCGTGTGTACGGGACTTGGGAGTCCGAGGGCTTGTAGGTGTTGCGGCACCGGGGAGAGATCCATTGGGATCTTGCATAGTGGAAATCCTTCGTGTGTCGAAGGCGGGGATGTAGAGCAAGTGTGCTCGAACCTCGAAACATACCCTTGTGTTTGCGATTGCTCACTCTTGCTCTCTTTCTCACTTAGTCTCTTTTATATCTTGCATTACTTACATTGTCTTTACTTTACATGCTTGATATACCCTTGTGCTTATATTGTTATATACTTGCGTGGGATTGCTTGTTAACACTAGTATTCAACCAAGAGAGCCAACGCGGCACCTCAACCCATTCAAGGGGAATCTAGAGGAGCTTGTCCAGAGCCTCGCAAGGGGAATTCGGCAACACTCTTGAGTTATACATAAGTGTTTAATTAAAAGAAGTTTTAATTGGTCATAATTGTTTTAACTTCCGCATTATTTGTTCATAAGTGACCATTAGATTAGCCAACACCTATTCACCCCCCCTCTAGGTGTTATTTCAATTGGTATCAGAGCTAGTGCTCTTGATATTGGGTCTAACAACCTAAGAGTTAAAGATCCTCATTGTAGGCTAATCACAATATTTGTACACACACCATGGACTTCATGTCACCACCCACCTTTGACATTCTCAACATCCAAATTTGGAAGGTTAAGATGTCATTGTACCTCAAAGCCTTAGGATTTCATGTCTATCTTGCCACTACTAATAATGCATATTGTTTAGATGGTAAGTATTTTGAGGCTAATGCAAAAGCCCTTCATGCTTTAAAGTCAACCCTAAATGATGATTATTTATCTAGGGTTTCTAATGTTGAATCGGCTTTTGTAGCTTGGAACATCATCACCTCCCTTGGCGAAAAGGACTTATACTATGCGGGGAGCGATTCGGACGTTGGAAGCGACATCTCCAACGTATGCTATATGGTCCAAGGGGATAACCCCCTTGAGGTAAACTCCGAATCCGATGATGATAGTATGTCATATGATGAGCTCTCTACATTTTGTCAATTATTGCTTGAGAGACATGACATAATTAAGAAAGAAAATAAAAATTTGAAAAAGGACATTGCATGTATGCATAAGGAACAAGATTCATTTAGAAGTAACATTGCATGTTTAGAAAAAGATAACAAGAATTTGAAAAAGAATTTTGATGCCATGCTTAATTATAAAGATTCATTAGAAAATAAAATGGCATGCTTAGAAAAAGAAAATAAAGATTTGAAAAATAAGATTGATTTGGTGGAAAAACAAAAAGAAGTTGTTTTTCATGAAAATAAATCTTTAAAAAGAAAAATTTGTGAAAAAGAAAAGGAAAATGTTTGTAAAAAGAAAAAGAAAATTGTTCATATATCTCATCATGCTTCTCATGCACACATTGATCAAAATGAGATTAAAAATTTGAAAAATAAAATTGATAATTTGAGCTCTAATTTGAGCTCATGTGCATTCAATCATACTAGATTGGAATCCTTGTTTCAAAAGAAACAAGTTCCTCATACTCATGCACATTCACATCATGCACATGCTTATGATGCACATCATGCTCACACTCCCACTCATAAGTATGCTAAGGTGTACATATGTACACATTGTGGCCGCAAAGGCCATTTAGCAAAATTTTGTTTTGATAAGAAACCTCATTTATATTTTGCTAAGTATAAAAGATTTTGGGATCCTTACAATAAAGCTAACCCCAAAGGACCCAAGAAAGTATGGGTACCAAAACCCCCACCTTTTGATTTTGATGTAGGTGAGGGCTCTCACAAAACGTGAGAGGATTGGTGCCTTGGTAGCCAATGCAATGGACATGATGGACAAACATTTGGATGCATTGCTATCAAGGAATTTTGGTGGGTCAACCACCATGCTTGGAGTTTTGGAGTTGGTAACAATTTCTAAACTTCTATTTTATTTATGTACATGCTTTTTTATTTTCATAATATCATTCATAGCATGTTCATGTTTTAAGATTTTATGTGCTTCATGTGGTATTTACATGCTTAAATGTAGAATGTGTCAAAACTTACATTTATACATATATGAATAGTGAACTACAATTGACTCATATATATTTGAACTTCATGCTCATTTGTATCCACTATATGCATGTGTATAGGCTAGTTTTGATGATTCGGTCATTTATACTTGTTATGCCTATCTTTGATCTTACTTCATGTATATGTGTGTTTAATTCAAATCTAATAAATATACATGTATACCCCTTGAGTCATTTGCCTTCATGCAATATATATTGGACTCTTTTCATATTTGGGATATGTATGCATATTGTTAGATTTGTATAAATCATACATATACCATGAAGATTGCTATTTTTATGAAAAATGATTTTGAGTTGATTTGTTTCGATGAAAATGATTTCTATGTTAATCATATTTGATTTGAGCTTAAATGACTACTTTCATAAAGATACTATTTACATAACCTTTGAACACTCATCTTTTAAGAAAATAGATAATGTTGAGCTTTATGGACTATGAGTGCTTGAACTTTTGTGTATTTAGTATTATTCATGGAAAACATTTGACTTTGTATTTTTGAAGGATCTTTAACTAGTTTGTCAAAAATCCATTTAAACTAGTTATCTATTCTTCAAATTGATTCACATGATCCTATTTTTAATCATATGGATAAATTCTTTTGTATTTTCAAAATTTATTTGATGCTTCATGATTTGAATATTAGTTTAAATGTTAGCATTTGTCAACACTTGGATTTATACTTATACACATTATGGATCACAAATAAATCTATATATGATTGGGTTTAAATGCTTATTTGTGCCCATTAGGTGTGTTAGTATAGCCTAAGTTTTGATGATTGTTACATTGTAAACTTGTATTCCCTTTTTGGATTTATGCTATGATCATGTGCTTTCATTTCATGTATATGTTTATTTTGTCAAAACATTAAGATATACATGGATACCTCTTGAGTCATTTGCCTTTAATGCAAATCTATTTATATAGACTCAATTGTGTTTAAGAGATATGTATGTACACTTATTGCATTGACTAAACATACATATGCCATGAAATACAATTTTGTTGATTTTCATGTATTAAAAATTTGTGATGATTTTTCATGTATTCAAAATTTATAGGAATATTGAGTTTTATTGCCACTTTCATGATGCCATGTTCCACATAACACTAGTACACTCACCTTTTATTATATATGGACTTTATGGATATTAGAGTGTTTTTAGTGCCTTGTGATTTACTTGTGGTTCATGAAAACTTTTGACTTATTCCTTGGTTGAAGGATTCCTTACTAGTTTTCAAAAATATTTTCATTTAACTAGTTTAAATTCTTCATATGGTAGAGTATATGATAAGCTTAATCTCTTCAATTGGTATCATTAAATATTTTCAATTGGTATCAATATTTTTTATATATACTCATA
Source organism: Agave tequilana (assembly GCA_038442645.1). Taxonomy (NCBI): domain Eukaryota; kingdom Viridiplantae; phylum Streptophyta; class Magnoliopsida; order Asparagales; family Asparagaceae; genus Agave; species Agave tequilana. Next base: position 66,027 of record JAVJIF010003280.1, read on the forward strand.
TTTTGATTGTATGTATGAATGCTTTCAAATTATATCAATTTCTATTGGTATTATCTTGTCATACATATATGTTATCTATTTGTGCTTGTTTTATAATTAGTATCTTCTATAGCACAAAGGTTGGTTAATGCTAAGCTTAATTAGAATTTCAAATTGGTATCAAAAATTTGTGTATGGTTATTTTACAATTGGTACTTTGAAAATTTTGTTAATTGATATCTTAAAATATGACCTTTTCTAAGATATCTCAAAATTTGTGTATTGAGCAAAATTCAAAAATTTTATTTTGATAAAGAAAAACTTAAAATTTTTTTTTGGTTTGTATTGCCTATATGCAAGGAGAGCTTAACATCTCTTCTACATGTAGATTCATGTTGAGTGTATTGTGTAATGAGGAGCTTAACATCTCTTCTTTATGTGGTACACGTGTGTAGGGGGAGCTTCACATCTCCTCTTATGCATTACATAATATGTGTTATGTGAATTGGGGCTTATCATCCCTTCTTCATGTAATGCATATGTGTAGGGAAGTTAACTTAGCGTCTTCCTCTTCATGAATGTATATCGCATATAAATCTTATTGATTGATTTGATTTTACCCTCCTTGATTTCCTTATTTTTGACAAAAAGGGGGAGAAAATTTGTTTGATGATTTGAACTTTGAACCCTTTGTTGATGATTGACAAAAAGGGGGAGAAGTATTTGAGTTATATGCATGATTTCCTTACTTAAGGGGGAGAAAGATTTTAAGTTCTTATATGCATACTTATGTTTTTTACTCATGCATAGCAAATAAATAATAAGATAAAGATTTGTTTTGTTTTATATGCACTCATTTGCATACATGTTTATGTGCTTTAATGTCATATCTATTTATCTCTAGTGATGCATGAGTTAAGGGGGAGCTTCTTTGAAGCTTTACTTTAATCCATGCATATATAACGTCATGAGTTTTGTCATCATCAAAAAGGGGGAGATTGTTGGCCCAAAGGCCTATCACCCTAGTTTTGATGATGATCAACTCATGAAGTTATGATTTCTAATGATCTTGTGTTTAATTAGTGACAGATTCTTTATCAAGATCTTAGTAGGTGCAAAGCTCAACAAAGGATAAATTGTCAAGATTTAGAGCTTGCATAATGTGATCCAAGGAGCCTTTGGATCAAGCTTGGACCAAGTCAAGAAGATGAGAAGCCTTCAAGGGAAGACTTCAAGGAGTTGAAGACTTGTGTCTAGGTATAAGATTTGTATTTTTGTTTTAGTAAAAATGTAAAGGATAGATAGTTGGTGGATTGCTCAAGTCTATTTCACACACACACTCTTGATAGAACTCTTGATTTAATTGATTTCATAAAAGATTTCTTTTTAGAAAAGAATTTTTATTTAGTAAAAGATTTTCTTTGAAACAAAATATAAACTTTGGTTTTTGGTATTTCTATCATATATATCTTTTCAAACCATAACCAAGTTTAGAGCTTTATGATCAAAAACATAGATATTTTATTATGATTGTGTAGTGGATCATATCCATACACACTATGCTTTATAAGTTCAAAATATCTTGTTTTTGTATTTTGTGAAGTTATGGAAAAACAAGTCTTAGAAAGACATGTTTTTAGAAAAACAGTTTTTATTGTGATTAAAACTATTTTTTAGATTTACTGTGAATTTATGGGATTTTTATTGAGTGAAAAGACCTATTTTCAAATCCCGTATCTGTGCAGAACTGTGCAAACTGTTTCAGGCTTCAGCGGTCGACCGGACCGGTCGACCGGGTCTAAAGTCGGTCGACCGGATCAGTCGACCGACGTGCACAGACGTGCACGCCTTGGTGCACTGGAGGACGGTCGACCGGGTCGGTCGACCGCTTCGGAGAGCTTTGCTCTCTGGAAATATCGGCCGACCGGTCCGGTCGACCGACAGAGAGATTACTCTCTGCTCCAGTGGGTCGGTCGACCGAGCCGGTCGACCGGAGGCTCCAACGGTCGGATTTTTGACTGTTGGCGGTCGACCGGGCCGGTCGACCGGTAGCACTGACAGAGCCCCAACGGCTCTATTTTCTGACAGCCTATAAAAGGGGGTCTTGTCAACTGTTTTTAGTAGAAGATTTTGGAGACCTTTGAGCTAGTTTTTCCAACTGATTTCAGAAGTTCTCTCCACATAATTGAGTGCAAATACTTCCCATCTTAAAGGGAGTTTTTATCAAGAGAGTGTTTTAGTGATTCTTTGAGATTTTCACCATAGTCTTTCCTTGCTTTTCTCACACCACACTTGAGCTATCCATTGCTAGATATTCCTATAGGTGTGTTGTAGTGAGAGTGCTCTTTAGGTGATCAAGTGTTGTGATCATCAAAGAGATTTTTCTTTGTTCTTTGAGGATACGGGCAAGTGTGCTCGTTGGTGGTTGAGTTCGGTTGTGAACTCTTTGGTTTGAGGTGCGGCCTCGGCGAGTCGGTGGACTTGCGTGTGTACGGGACTTGGGAGTCCGAGGGCTTGTAGGTGTTGCGGCACCGGGGAGAGATCCATTGGGATCTTGCATAGTGGAAATCCTTCGTGTGTCGAAGGCGGGGATGTAGAGCAAGTGTGCTCGAACCTCGAAACATACCCTTGTGTTTGCGATTGCTCACTCTTGCTCTCTTTCTCACTTAGTCTCTTTTATATCTTGCATTACTTACATTGTCTTTACTTTACATGCTTGATATACCCTTGTGCTTATATTGTTATATACTTGCGTGGGATTGCTTGTTAACACTAGTATTCAACCAAGAGAGCCAACGCGGCACCTCAACCCATTCAAGGGGAATCTAGAGGAGCTTGTCCAGAGCCTCGCAAGGGGAATTCGGCAACACTCTTGAGTTATACATAAGTGTTTAATTAAAAGAAGTTTTAATTGGTCATAATTGTTTTAACTTCCGCATTATTTGTTCATAAGTGACCATTAGATTAGCCAACACCTATTCACCCCCCCTCTAGGTGTTATTTCAATTGGTATCAGAGCTAGTGCTCTTGATATTGGGTCTAACAACCTAAGAGTTAAAGATCCTCATTGTAGGCTAATCACAATATTTGTACACACACCATGGACTTCATGTCACCACCCACCTTTGACATTCTCAACATCCAAATTTGGAAGGTTAAGATGTCATTGTACCTCAAAGCCTTAGGATTTCATGTCTATCTTGCCACTACTAATAATGCATATTGTTTAGATGGTAAGTATTTTGAGGCTAATGCAAAAGCCCTTCATGCTTTAAAGTCAACCCTAAATGATGATTATTTATCTAGGGTTTCTAATGTTGAATCGGCTTTTGTAGCTTGGAACATCATCACCTCCCTTGGCGAAAAGGACTTATACTATGCGGGGAGCGATTCGGACGTTGGAAGCGACATCTCCAACGTATGCTATATGGTCCAAGGGGATAACCCCCTTGAGGTAAACTCCGAATCCGATGATGATAGTATGTCATATGATGAGCTCTCTACATTTTGTCAATTATTGCTTGAGAGACATGACATAATTAAGAAAGAAAATAAAAATTTGAAAAAGGACATTGCATGTATGCATAAGGAACAAGATTCATTTAGAAGTAACATTGCATGTTTAGAAAAAGATAACAAGAATTTGAAAAAGAATTTTGATGCCATGCTTAATTATAAAGATTCATTAGAAAATAAAATGGCATGCTTAGAAAAAGAAAATAAAGATTTGAAAAATAAGATTGATTTGGTGGAAAAACAAAAAGAAGTTGTTTTTCATGAAAATAAATCTTTAAAAAGAAAAATTTGTGAAAAAGAAAAGGAAAATGTTTGTAAAAAGAAAAAGAAAATTGTTCATATATCTCATCATGCTTCTCATGCACACATTGATCAAAATGAGATTAAAAATTTGAAAAATAAAATTGATAATTTGAGCTCTAATTTGAGCTCATGTGCATTCAATCATACTAGATTGGAATCCTTGTTTCAAAAGAAACAAGTTCCTCATACTCATGCACATTCACATCATGCACATGCTTATGATGCACATCATGCTCACACTCCCACTCATAAGTATGCTAAGGTGTACATATGTACACATTGTGGCCGCAAAGGCCATTTAGCAAAATTTTGTTTTGATAAGAAACCTCATTTATATTTTGCTAAGTATAAAAGATTTTGGGATCCTTACAATAAAGCTAACCCCAAAGGACCCAAGAAAGTATGGGTACCAAAACCCCCACCTTTTGATTTTGATGTAGGTGAGGGCTCTCACAAAACGTGAGAGGATTGGTGCCTTGGTAGCCAATGCAATGGACATGATGGACAAACATTTGGATGCATTGCTATCAAGGAATTTTGGTGGGTCAACCACCATGCTTGGAGTTTTGGAGTTGGTAACAATTTCTAAACTTCTATTTTATTTATGTACATGCTTTTTTATTTTCATAATATCATTCATAGCATGTTCATGTTTTAAGATTTTATGTGCTTCATGTGGTATTTACATGCTTAAATGTAGAATGTGTCAAAACTTACATTTATACATATATGAATAGTGAACTACAATTGACTCATATATATTTGAACTTCATGCTCATTTGTATCCACTATATGCATGTGTATAGGCTAGTTTTGATGATTCGGTCATTTATACTTGTTATGCCTATCTTTGATCTTACTTCATGTATATGTGTGTTTAATTCAAATCTAATAAATATACATGTATACCCCTTGAGTCATTTGCCTTCATGCAATATATATTGGACTCTTTTCATATTTGGGATATGTATGCATATTGTTAGATTTGTATAAATCATACATATACCATGAAGATTGCTATTTTTATGAAAAATGATTTTGAGTTGATTTGTTTCGATGAAAATGATTTCTATGTTAATCATATTTGATTTGAGCTTAAATGACTACTTTCATAAAGATACTATTTACATAACCTTTGAACACTCATCTTTTAAGAAAATAGATAATGTTGAGCTTTATGGACTATGAGTGCTTGAACTTTTGTGTATTTAGTATTATTCATGGAAAACATTTGACTTTGTATTTTTGAAGGATCTTTAACTAGTTTGTCAAAAATCCATTTAAACTAGTTATCTATTCTTCAAATTGATTCACATGATCCTATTTTTAATCATATGGATAAATTCTTTTGTATTTTCAAAATTTATTTGATGCTTCATGATTTGAATATTAGTTTAAATGTTAGCATTTGTCAACACTTGGATTTATACTTATACACATTATGGATCACAAATAAATCTATATATGATTGGGTTTAAATGCTTATTTGTGCCCATTAGGTGTGTTAGTATAGCCTAAGTTTTGATGATTGTTACATTGTAAACTTGTATTCCCTTTTTGGATTTATGCTATGATCATGTGCTTTCATTTCATGTATATGTTTATTTTGTCAAAACATTAAGATATACATGGATACCTCTTGAGTCATTTGCCTTTAATGCAAATCTATTTATATAGACTCAATTGTGTTTAAGAGATATGTATGTACACTTATTGCATTGACTAAACATACATATGCCATGAAATACAATTTTGTTGATTTTCATGTATTAAAAATTTGTGATGATTTTTCATGTATTCAAAATTTATAGGAATATTGAGTTTTATTGCCACTTTCATGATGCCATGTTCCACATAACACTAGTACACTCACCTTTTATTATATATGGACTTTATGGATATTAGAGTGTTTTTAGTGCCTTGTGATTTACTTGTGGTTCATGAAAACTTTTGACTTATTCCTTGGTTGAAGGATTCCTTACTAGTTTTCAAAAATATTTTCATTTAACTAGTTTAAATTCTTCATATGGTAGAGTATATGATAAGCTTAATCTCTTCAATTGGTATCATTAAATATTTTCAATTGGTATCAATATTTTTTATATATACTCATATTTTGATTGTATGTATGAATGCTTTCAAATTATATCAATTTCTATTGGTATTATCTTGTCATACATATATGTTATCTATTTGTGCTTGTTTTATAATTAGTATCTTCTATAGCACAAAGGTTGGTTAATGCTAAGCTTAATTAGAATTTCAAATTGGTATCAAAAATTTGTGTATGGTTATTTTACAATTGGTACTTTGAAAATTTTGTTAATTGATATCTTAAAATATGACCTTTTCTAAGATATCTCAAAATTTGTGTATTGAGCAAAATTCAAAAATTTATTTTGATAAAGAAAAACTTAAAATTTTTTTTGGTTTGTATTGCCTATATGCAAGGAGAGCTTAACATCTCTCCTACATGTAGATTCATGTTGAGTGTATTGTGTAATGAGGAGCTTAACATCTCTTCTTTATGTGGTACACGTGTGTAGGGGGAGCTTCACATCTCCTCTTATGCATTACATAATATGTGTTATGTGAATTGGGGCTTATCATCCCTTCTTCATGTAATGCATATGTGTAGGGAAGTTAACTTAGCGTCTTCCTCTTCATGAATGTATATCGCATATAAATCTTATTGATTGATTTGATTTTACCCTCCTTGATTTCCTTATTTTTGACAAAAAGGGGGAGAAAATTTGTTTGATGATTTGAACTTTGAACCCTTTGTTGATGATTGACAAAAAGGGGGAGAAGTATTTGAGTTATATGCATGATTTCCTTACTTAAGGGGGAGAAAGATTTTAAGTTCTTATATGCATACTTATGTTTTTTACTCATGCATAGCAAATAAATAATAAGATAAAGATTTGTTTTGTTTTATATGCACTCATTTGCATACATGTTTATGTGCTTTAATGTCATATCTATTTATCTCTAGTGATGCATGAGTTAAGGGGGAGCTTCTTTGAAGCTTTACTTTAATCCATGCATATATAACGTCATGAGTTTTGTCATCATCAAAAAGGGGGAGATTGTTGGCCCAAAGGCCTATCACCCTAGTTTTGATGATGATCAACTCATGAAGTTATGATTTCTAATGATCTTGTGTTTAATTAGTGACAGATTCTTTATCAAGATCTTAGTAGGTGCAAAGCTCAACAAAGGATAAATTGTCAAGATTTAGAGCTTGCATAATGTGATCCAAGGAGCCTTTGGATCAAGCTTGGACCAAGTCAAGAAGATGAGAAGCCTTCAAGGGAAGACTTCAAGGAGTTGAAGACTTGTGTCTAGGTATAAGATTTGTATTTTTGTTTTAGTAAAAATGTAAAGGATAGATAGTTGGTGGATTGCTCAAGTCTATTTCACACACACACTCTTGATAGAACTCTTGATTTAATTGATTTCATAAAAGATTTCTTTTTAGAAAAGAATTTTTATTTAGTAAAAGATTTTCTTTGAAACAAAATATAAACTTTGGTTTTTGGTATTTCTATCATATATATCTTTTCAAACCATAACCAAGTTTAGAGCTTTATGATCAAAAACATAGATATTTTATTATGATTGTGTAGTGGATCATATCCATACACACTATGCTTTATAAGTTCAAAATATCTTGTTTTTGTATTTTGTGAAGTTATGGAAAAACAAGTCTTAGAAAGACATGTTTTTAGAAAAACAGTTTTTATTGTGATTAAAACTATTTTTTAGATTTACTGTGAATTTATGGGATTTTTATTGAGTGAAAAGACCTATTTTCAAATCCCGTATCTGTGCAGAACTGTGCAAACTGTTTCAGGCTTCAGCGGTCGACCGGACCGGTCGACCGGGTCTAAAGTCGGTCGACCGGATCAGTCGACCGACGTGCACAGACGTGCACGCCTTGGTGCACTGGAGGACGGTCGACCGGGTCGGTCGACCGCTTCGGAGAGCTTTGCTCTCTGGAAATATCGGCCGACCGGTCCGGTCGACCGACAGAGAGATTACTCTCTGCTCCAGTGGGTCGGTCGACCGAGCCGGTCGACCGGAGGCTCCAACGGTCGGATTTTTGACTGTTGGCGGTCGACCGGGCCGGTCGACCGGTAGCACTGACAGAGCCCCAACGGCTCTATTTTCTGACAGCCTATAAAAGGGGGTCTTGTCAACTGTTTTTAGTAGAAGATTTTGGAGACCTTTGAGCTAGTTTTTCCAACTGATTTCAGAAGTTCTCTCCACATAATTGAGTGCAAATACTTCCCATCTTAAAGGGAGTTTTTATCAAGAGAGTGTTTTAGTGATTCTTTGAGATTTTCACCATAGTCTTTCCTTGCTTTTCTCACACCACACTTGAGCTATCCATTGCTAGATATTCCTATAGGTGTGTTGTAGTGAGAGTGCTCTTTAGGTGATCAAGTGTTGTGATCATCAAAGAGATTTTTCTTTGTTCTTTGAGGATACGGGCAAGTGTGCTCGTTGGTGGTTGAGTTCGGTTGTGAACTCTTTGGTTTGAGGTGCGGCCTCGGCGAGTCGGTGGACTTGCGTGTGTACGGGACTTGGGAGTCCGAGGGCTTGTAGGTGTTGCGGCACCGGGGAGAGATCCATTGGGATCTTGCATAGTGGAAATCCTTCGTGTGTCGAAGGCGGGGATGTAGAGCAAGTGTGCTCGAACCTCGAAACATACCCTTGTGTTTGCGATTGCTCACTCTTGCTCTCTTTCTCACTTAGTCTCTTTTATATCTTGCATTACTTACATTGTCTTTACTTTACATGCTTGATATACCCTTGTGCTTATATTGTTATATACTTGCGTGGGATTGCTTGTTAACACTAGTATTCAACCAAGAGAGCCAACGCGGCACCTCAACCCATTCAAGGGGAATCTAGAGGAGCTTGTCCAGAGCCTCGCAAGGGGAATTCGGCAACACTCTTGAGTTATACATAAGTGTTTAATTAAAAGAAGTTTTAATTGGTCATAATTGTTTTAACTTCCGCATTATTTGTTCATAAGTGACCATTAGATTAGCCAACACCTATTCACCCCCCCTCTAGGTGTTATTTCAATTGGTATCAGAGCTAGTGCTCTTGATATTGGGTCTAACAACCTAAGAGTTAAAGATCCTCATTGTAGGCTAATCACAATATTTGTACACACACCATGGACTTCATGTCACCACCCACCTTTGACATTCTCAACATCCAAATTTGAAAGGTTAAGATGTCATTGTACCTCAAAGCCTTAGGATTTCATGTCTATCTTGCCACTACTAATAATGCATATTGTTTAGATGGTAAGTATTTTGAGGCTAATGCAAAAGCCCTTCATGCTTTAAAGTCAACCCTAAATGATGATTATTTATCTAGGGTTTCTAATGTTGAATCGGCTTTTGTAGCTTGGAACATCATCACCTCCCTTGGCGAAAAGGACTTATACTATGCGGGGAGCGATTCGGACGTTGGAAGCGACATCTCCAACGTATGCTATATGGTCCAAGGGGATAACCCCCTTGAGGTAAACTCCGAATCCGATGATGATAGTATGTCATATGATGAGCTCTCTACATTTTGTCAATTATTGCTTGAGAGACATGACATAATTAAGAAAGAAAATAAAAATTTGAAAAAGGACATTGCATGTATGCATAAGGAACAAGATTCATTTAGAAGTAACATTGCATGTTTAGAAAAAGATAACAAGAATTTGAAAAAGAATTTTGATGCCATGCTTAATTATAAAGATTCATTAGAAAATAAAATGGCATGCTTAGAAAAAGAAAATAAAGATTTGAAAAATAAGATTGATTTGGTGGAAAAACAAAAAGAAGTTGTTTTTCATGAAAATAAATCTTTAAAAAGAAAAATTTGTGAAAAAGAAAAGGAAAATGTTTGTAAAAAGAAAAAGAAAATTGTTCATATATCTCATCATGCTTCTCATGCACACATTGATCAAAATGAGATTAAAAATTTGAAAAATAAAATTGATAATTTGAGCTCTAATTTGAGCTCATGTGCATTCAATCATACTAGATTGGAATCCTTGTTTCAAAAGAAACAAGTTCCTCATACTCATGCACATTCACATCATGCACATGCTTATGATGCACATCATGCTCACACTCCCACTCATAAGTATGCTAAGGTGTACATATGTACACATTGTGGCCGCAAAGGCCATTTAGCAAAATTTTGTTTTGATAAGAAACCTCATTTATATTTTGCTAAGTATAAAAGATTTTGGGATCCTTACAATAAAGCTAACCCCAAAGGACCCAAGAAAGTATGGGTACCAAAACCCCCACCTTTTGATTTTGATGTAGGTGAGGGCTCTCACAAAACGTGAGAGGATTGGTGCCTTGGTAGCCAATGCAATGGACATGATGGACAAACATTTGGATGCATTGCTATCAAGGAATTTTGGTGGGTCAACCACCATGCTTGGAGTTTTGGAGTTGGTAACAATTTCTAAACTTCTATTTTATTTATGTACATGCTTTTTTATTTTCATAATATCATTCATAGCATGTTCATGTTTTAAGATTTTATGTGCTTCATGTGGTATTTACATGCTTAAATGTAGAATGTGTCAAAACTTACATTTATACATATATGAATAGTGAACTACAATTGACTCATATATATTTGAACTTCATGCTCATTTGTATCCACTATATGCATGTGTATAGGCTAGTTTTGATGATTCGGTCATTTATACTTGTTATGCCTATCTTTGATCTTACTTCATGTATATGTGTGTTTAATTCAAATCTAATAAATATACATGTATACCCCTTGGAGTCATTTGCCTTCATGCAATATATATTGGACTCTTTTCATATTTGGGATATGTATGCATATTGTTAGATTTGTATAAATCATACATATACCATGAAGATTGCTATTTTTATGAAAAATGATTTTGAGTTGATTTGTTTCGATGAAAATGATTTCTATGTTAATCATATTTGATTTGAGCTTAAATGACTACTTTCATAAAGATACTATTTACATAACCTTTGAACACTCATCTTTTAAGAAAATAGATAATGTTGAGCTTTATGGACTATGAGTGCTTGAACTTTTGTGTATTTAGTATTATTCATGGAAAACATTTGACTTTGTATTTTTGAAGGATCTTTAACTAGTTTGTCAAAAATCCATTTAAACTAGTTATCTATTCTTCAAATTGATTCACATGATCCTATTTTTAATCATATGGATAAATTCTTTTGTATTTTCAAAATTTATTTGATGCTTCATGATTTGAATATTAGTTTAAATGTTAGCATTTGTCAACACTTGGATTTATATTTATACACATTATGGATCACAAATAAATCTATATATGATTGGGTTTAAATGCTTATTTGTGCCCATTAGGTGTGTTAGTATAGCCTAAGTTTTGATGATTGTTACATTGTAAACTTGTATTCCCTTTTTGGATTTATGCTATGATCATGTGCTTTCATTTCATGTATATGTTTATTTTGTCAAAACATTAAGATATACATGGATACCTCTTGAGTCATTTGCCTTTAATGCAAATCTATTTATATAGACTCAATTGTGTTTAAGAGATATGTATGTACACTTATTGCATTGACTAAACATACATATGCCATGAAATACAATTTTGTTGATTTTCATGTATTAAAAATTTGTGATGATTTTTCATGTATTCAAAATTTATAGGAATATTGAGTTTTATTGCCACTTTCATGATGCCATGTTCCACATAACACTAGTACACTCACCTTTTATTATATATGGACTTTATGGATATTAGAGTGTTTTTAGTGCCTTGTGATTTACTTGTGGTTCATGAAAACTTTTGACTTATTCCTTGGTTGAAGGATTCCTTACTAGTTTTCAAAAATATTTTCATTTAACTAGTTTAAATTCTTCATATGGTAGAGTATATGATAAGCTTAATCTCTTCAATTGGTATCATTAAATATTTTCAATTGGTATCAATATTTTTTATATATACTCATATTTTGATTGTATGTATGAATGCTTTCAAATTATATCAATTTCTATTGGTATTATCTTGTCATACATATATGTTATCTATTTGTGCTTGTTTTATAATTAGTATCTTCTATAGCACAAAGGTTGGTTAATGCTAAGCTTAATTAGAATTTCAAATTGGTATCAAAAATTTGTGTATGGTTATTTTACAATTGGTACTTTGAAAATTTTGTTAATTGATATCTTAAAATATGACCTTTTCTAAGATATCTCAAAATTTGTGTATTGAGCAAAATTCAAAAATTTTATTTTGATAAAGAAAAACTTAAAAATTTTTTTGGTTTGTATTGCCTATATGCAAGGAGAGCTTAACATCTCTCCTACATGTAGATTCATGTTGAGTGTATTGTGTAATGAGGAGCTTAACATCTCTTCTTTATGTGGTACACGTGTGTAGGGGGAGCTTTACATCTCCTCTTATGCATTACATAATATGTGTTATGTGAATTGGGGCTTATCATCCCTTCTTCATGTAATGCATATGTGTAGGGAAGTTAACTTAGCGTCTTCCTCTTCATGAATGTATATCGCATATAAATCTTATTGATTGATTTGATTTTACCCTCCTTGATTTCCTTATTTTTGACAAAAAGGGGGAGAAAATTTGTTTGATGATTTGAACTTTGAACCCTTTGTTGATGATTGACAAAAAGGGGGAGAAGTATTTGAGTTATATGCATGATTTCCTTACTTAAGGGGGAGAAAGATTTTAAGTTCTTATATGCATACTTATGTTTTTTACTCATGCATAGCAAATAAATAATAAGATAAAGATTTGTTTTGTTTTATATGCACTCATTTGCATACATGTTTATGTGCTTTAATGTCATATCTATTTATCTCTAGTGATGCATGAGTTAAGGGGGAGCTTCTTTGAAGCTTTACTTTAATCCATGCATATATAACGTCATGAGTTTTGTCATCATCAAAAAGGGGGAGATTGTTGGCCCAAAGGCCTATCACCCTAGTTTTGATGATGATCAACTCATGAAGTTATGATTTCTAATGATCTTGTGTTTAATTAGTGACAGATTCTTTATCAAGATCTTAGTAGGTGCAAAGCTCAACAAAGGATAAATTGTCAAGATTTAGAGCTTGCATAATGTGATCCAAGGAGCCTTTGGATCAAGCTTGGACCAAGTCAAGAAGATGAGAAGCCTTCAAGGGAAGACTTCAAGGAGTTGAAGACTTGTGTCTAGGTATAAGATTTGTATTTTTGTTTTAGTAAAAATGTAAAGGATAGATAGTTGGTGGATTGCTCAAGTCTATTTCACACACACACTCTTGATAGAACTCTTGATTTAATTGATTTCATAAAAGATTTCTTTTTAGAAAAGAATTTTTATTTAGTAAAAGATTTTCTTTGAAACAAAATATAAACTTTGGTTTTTGGTATTTCTATCATATATATCTTTTCAAACCATAACCAAGTTTAGAGCTTTATGATCAAAAACATAGATATTTTATTATGATTGTGTAGTGGATCATATCCATACACACTATGCTTTATAAGTTCAAAATATCTTGTTTTTGTATTTTGTGAAGTTATGGAAAAACAAGTCTTAGAAAGACATGTTTTTAGAAAAACAGTTTTTATTGTGATTAAAACTATTTTTTAGATTTACTGTGAATTTATGGGATTTTTATTGAGTGAAAAGACCTATTTTCAAATCCCGTATCTGTGCAGAACTGTGCAAACTGTTTCAGGCTTCAGCGGTCGACCGGACCGGTCGACCGGGTCTAAAGTCGGTCGACCGGATCAGTCGACCGACGTGCACAGACGTGCACGCCTTGGTGCACTGGAGGACGGTCGACCGGGTCGGTCGACCGCTTCGGAGAGCTTTGCTCTCTGGAAATATCGGCCGACCGGTCCGGTCGACCGACAGAGAGATTACTCTCTGCTCCAGTGGGTCGGTCGACCGAGCCGGTCGACCGGAGGCTCCAACGGTCGGATTTTTGACTGTTGGCGGTCGACCGGGCCGGTCGACCGGTAGCACTGACAGAGCCCCAACGGCTCTATTTTCTGACAGCCTATAAAAGGGGTCTTGTCAACTGTTTTTAGTAGAAGATTTTGGAGACCTTTGAGCTAGTTTTTCCAACTGATTTCAGAAGTTCTCTCCACATAATTGAGTGCAAATACTTCCCATCTTAAAGGGAGTTTTTATCAAGAGAGTGTTTTAGTGATTCTTTGAGATTTTCACCATAGTCTTTCCTTGCTTTTCTCACACCACACTTGAGCTATCCATTGCTAGATATTCCTATAGGTGTGTTGTAGTGAGAGTGCTCTTTAGGTGATCAAGTGTTGTGATCATCAAAGAGATTTTTCTTTGTTCTTTGAGGATACGGGCAAGTGTGCTCGTTGGTGGTTGAGTTCGGTTGTGAACTCTTTGGTTTGAGGTGCGGCCTCGGCGAGTCGGTGGACTTGCGTGTGTACGGGACTTGGGAGTCCGAGGGCTTGTAGGTGTTGCGGCACCGGGGAGAGATCCATTGGGATCTTGCATAGTGGAAATCCTTCGTGTGTCGAAGGCGGGGATGTAGAGCAAGTGTGCTCGAACCTCGAAACATACCCTTGTGTTTGCGATTGCTCACTCTTGCTCTCTTTCTCACTTAGTCTCTTTATATCTTGCATTACTTACATTGTCTTTACTTTACATGCTTGATATACCCTTGTGCTTATATTGTTATATACTTGCGTGGGATTGCTTGTTAACACTAGTATTCAACCAAGAGAGCCAACGCGGCACCTCAACCCATTCAAGGGGAATCTAGAGGAGCTTGTCCAGAGCCTCGCAAGGGGAATTCGGCAACACTCTTGAGTTATACATAAGTGTTTAATTAAAAGAAGTTTTAATTGGTCATAATTGTTTTAACTTCCGCATTATTTCTTCATAAGTGACCATTAGATTAGCCAACACCTATTCACCCCCCCTCTAGGTGTTATTTCACAAAGGTATGATCTTGATGCTCGGGCACTGGAATCACTAAGTGAAGGCTTCCAAACTCCTCTTTTTGAAGCAATCACCAACTAATATCTTGTTTAATGATCTGAAACTAAAATCACAAGATTATTAGTAAACATAACTACAAGAGTTAATCATCATCAAAACTAGAGAGGAAGGCCTCCGGGCCAACAGTATAGTATGTTTACTTTGCTTTTGTTAGAATTTTGCCTTATTTTTCAACAGGAGATGATGGTCCAAGAAAATTCAATTGAGTTGGAGAGACAATATCTTGAAGCAGAAAAAGTAAATCAAAGTGAAACATTTTTCTTTTCAGGCGATTGCGAGTTTCAGGGGAAAAAATGAATATGATTCAATTCCTATTCAATGAAGATTTGTTTCTAAAAATTAAAGGGTGTAAAATTTTTTAAATCAATGAGATCAACTCCTAATAGGATTGATCAAGATTCTTCAAGTATCCAATAACCAAGATCATCTTGTAGTCGAAATAGGAGTTGTATTGTAAAAATTCTATAAATAAAAAGTTGTAAGCTAAGATTTAGATGGAGCAGAAGAGAAAAAGAAAGTTAAGGTAAACAAAAATATAAGGCCCTAAAAAGCCAAGAAGTATATGTGACTTGATATCTTTACCCTAGAGGATTTTCTTTATGTATGTCATGTTGTTTTAATATTCTCTTTAGTATATTTGAACTGCCTGAGTTATATATCATATTATAACGCCTCAAAAGTTCACACTTAGATTGTAGCTGGTATGTTGAACTTCAGGTCGTTACATGAATATATCTGAAAATCACATTGAATACACACACATAACGAATTCAAGCTATTACTTGTAAAACCCTTGAGGGGGGGTCAATAGGGCTATGAATTGATTAATACCCAATTTTTGAATTAGATATGCAAGTTATACTTTGGTAGGATGCCAGTCGGCTGGTAGAATGCATAATTGAACTATGGTAGAATGATCAGACTGCCAAAACTGATTCCAACGACAATTAATAACAAGTAGCAATGTAGTAATGAAGTAAGTAGTAATAATAACTAAAATAAAAGTACAAGTAGAATCAAAACACAAGAATTTTAAAATGATTTGGGAATTCTTCTACATCATCACCTAGAGGCCTCTTCTTTAGAATTGCAATTCCACTAATCGCTTCCAACCGAAGCGCTAAGGATTACACGTGCCAATGCTCTTATCCTAGAGCTTGGACTTTCAGTTGAATTTTCTCCTCTACAACAAGAGGGGACACAAAAATAATTTCTGTTCTCTAAGCAATAAGTAATAATTCAATCAAAGCACATAAATCCTTCAAATAAAAAGTACAAAATGAGGATCTAGTGTAATTGATGAGTAATAATTAACTCTCAATGATAGGCACTTAATAAGGAGAATTTAAGAAGAGATGATCTCAAGAAGAAATAAAGAAAAAGTTAGGAGATTCTTTAATAAATTTTCTAAGAATGAAGTGGTTAGAGATGGGAATTAAAAGCTCAACAACTTTTATATTTCTCAAGAAATAGCTCTCAAAATTTTTTGCAATGAATGCTTGAAGGTTGTGGCTTTAGGGAGAGTTGTTCACTCTATTTCTTTTTGAGTGGTTTGCTATTCAATTTTGTCTAGTGTCTTTCTACTTGTTGGAGAGCACAAGAGATGTATTAATATTTGAAGACCAGTCCTTTACAGATTTGACCGTTAGACAACATTCACAAAATGGGTTTACTCCCGTTAATGCTAGCAGCAAGTATCAGAAGAAGAGAGAAAGATGTTCAACTGCAATAAATGAGAAAGAGGGATGGCAAGGAGTGAGAGAGAGAAAAATGCAAATGAAAGCATGCTTGTAATGGTTACAAGCAAGTTGGTAAATGCTAGAAGAGGTAAAAGTTTTTCTGTACAAAAAAAGTATCATAGTACTTCAGCCTACTTAGGTTGTCAAAATCCTAGTAAAAAACAGGTTAGCACATAGGGTGAAATGGTAGGGTATATACATGCAACGACAAGACTCATGTGGGTAAGCAAAGGAGGGAGACAAGAGATATATAGTATTAAACTATTGGCTCTCTCTTTCTAACAGTCATAATTTTAAAGATGAGACAAAAAGAATAGAAAAATATTTTTCTAGACAAATCAAGGGTAAAATATACAAAGAATATTATGTGTCTCTTTCTCTTATTCTACCAGCTCAAGGAGTATGAACTAGAGAACTAACATTTCTGATAGAAGGAAGTAATTTGGAATAGATTATCAAAAGATAGAATTTATTTAAGAAATTCTCAAGGATGGAAAGAGTGGCTAGGAATTTTTAGAAATGCCAAGGTAGAAATAATTATTTTTACTTACTAATTGTTGTATACTAGTCTATAAACTAATATACTATAATTTAAAATTTTAAGTGGAGAATGGATCTTATTCAACTTTTCTTTCTTACTTACTTGCTTGAAAAAAACAAAGATGTACACTAGTCTTTTATAGGCTTCAAAGAAAAAATTTATAAGAATACCAACCATCTACTTTAATATCATAAATAAATGACAATAATGCATATATGACTCTTTAACTTCTCCAATTCATGGTGACTTTTCATTTCTTCAAATTGATGATGACTCTTCATTCCTTCTAATTGATGATGATGGCTCTTCATTTCTTTCAATTGATGATGACTCTTTATTTCTCCTAATTGATGATGATGACTCTTCATTTTTTCACCTTATGGTGTCTCTTCTACTTCCAAAATTAACGTCATAAAAGACATTTTTATTTGATATTCCAACACGCCCCCTCAAATCAAAATATTTTCATACCGAGTATTTCTTTTAGCCTTCTGAAAGGTTCAATTGGTAATGGCTTAGTGAAAATATCTGCTACTTGCTCCATAGTATGACAATACTCAAGCTCCATGATTTTTTACTTTACATGGCCTCTAAGAAAATGAAACTGTGTATCTATATGTTTGCTCCTCCCATGATGTACTGGGTTCTTTGCAAGTTAGATGGCTGATTTGTTATCTACAAATATTACAGTCGCTTCTTCTTGTGGATGATATAACTCCTTTAAAATGTTTCGCAACCAAATAGCTTCACATACAGTAGATGAAGTTGCCATATACTCTACTTCGCATGAAGATAAGACCACTCCTTACTTCTTTGAGGTCCATGAAAATGCAGTTCACCCAAGATAGAAGACATAGCCAGTGGTGCTTTTTCTCTCATCTTGGTCACCTCTCCAGTCGCTATCTGAATAGCCTACTAACTCTGCAGTTTCACCATAAGTATAAAATAGATCAAGGTTGAGTGTGCCTTTGATATACCTCAGAATTCTCTTTGTAGTTAGCCAATGAGACTCCTTCGGTGTCTCCATATATCGACTCACAAGTCTGACTCTATAAAGAATATCGGGTCTTGTGATCGTTAAGTACCTCAGGCTACCAACTAGACTTTTGAAAAGAGTCGAGTTTACAAAATCTTCATTTCCTTTTCTTGATAGCTTCATTCCTGTGGATATTGAGGTGTTCACTGGGTTACAGTTACTCATCTTGAATTTCTCCAATATCTCCTTCGTGTACTTCTTTTGAGATATAAATATCCCATCTTGTTATTGCTTCACTTCGATACCAAGAAAATAGGACATCAATCCATTATCCGTCATCTCAAATTCATTGAACATCACCTCCTTGAATTTTGCAAGCATCTCGGCGCTACTTTCTCTGTATAACAAGTCATCAACATAAAGACAAATTATTCGAAATTCGCCTTGATGGTTCCTCTTCATGTAGATGGCATGCTCATAAGGACATTTGGTGAAGCTGTTTTGATGAAGATAACCATCAATTCGGGTATTCCATGCTCGTGGTGCCTGCTTTAAGCCGTACAAGACTTTCTTTAGGCGATATACTTTGTCTTCTTGCCCTTTTAACAGAAAACCTTCTGGTTGTTGTACATACACCTCTTCTTCAAGAATACCATACAGAAATGCTCACTTGACATCTAGATGATATATCTTTCACCTGTGATGAGCTGCAAGTGAAATTAATAGTCTCATCGTGTCCAATCGAGCAACTGGTGCAAAGACTTCTTCATAGTCGATGCCGTATTTTTGTTTGTAGCCTTTCGCTACAGGCCTCGCCTTGTACCGATCAACTTCACCATACGCTATGCGTTTAATCTTGTACACCCATTTGACACCTATTTCCTTGTGATTTTGTAAAGTGTTGTCAACTCCCATGTGTCGTTCTTCTAGATGGCATGCATCTCCTCCTTCATCATTGATCGCTAACAATCTTCTTCCTTAGCCTCTTGGAAAGTGAGAGGCTCATGATCAGCAAATAAGTAGAAGAGATTAGTCTCTTTATATTCTTCTCTCTGCTCATAAATCTCCCTGAGACTTCTCATTTTGATTGGACCTCGTTGCACGGAGGATTCACTACTACTATCTTCCCCAGAAGCTGGAGAACCTCTTGCAGGAGACGGTGTAGTATGTTAAGGAGATGACGGTGTAGCTGGTGGTGGAATCTCATGTAAGGGCTCGTCAGGTTCATTCATCACCGGTTGCTCTTTGACTGTCTCTTCATTGCTCAAACTCCATGTTTCAGCTTCATTGAAGACAACGTCTCTACTAATCACTAGTTTCTTAGTTAGTGGATTGTAAAGCTTGTATGCCTTCGACTCCTCAATATATCTGATGAAAATGCATTTTTCACCATGATTGTCAAGCTTCTTCCTTTTAACTTCAGGTACTTGAGCATATGCAACACATCCAAAAATTCGTAGGTGTGCGACATTAGGCGTGTAATCGCTCCATGCCTCTTGAGGAGTCTTGCCCTTCACTTGCTTCGTCGAGCACCGGTTGAGCAAGTAAGTTGAACATGCCACAGCTTTCGCCCAAAACTGCTTCGGCAGCCTTTTTTTTTAGTATGGTTCTTGTCATGTCAAGAACAGTGCGGTTCTTTCTTTCTGTGTGTCATTTTGCTGTGGTGTGTAAGTAGTAGTAAACTGCCTCTTATGCCTTACTTCCTGCAATATTCTTGAAACAGATTTGAGGTGTACTCACCACCTCGATTAGATCGGAGAGTTATCAGCTTGTAGCCACTCTCCGCTTCAACAAGGGATTTAAAATTCTTAAAGGTAGTAAAGACAGCAGATTTTTCTTTAAGAATGTACACTCATAACTTTTTACTGAAATCATCAATGAAGGTAATAAAATATCTATTACCTCCTAAAGAGATGGGATCTGATGGTCCGCAGATGTCAGTATGAACAAGTTGCAGTGATGCCTCTGCTCTCCACGACTTTCCACTGAGAAAAAAAAAGTCGTGCTTGCTTGCCAATTATGCAAACTTCATAAGTAAGATTTGGTGGATTGATTGTTGGTAAACCTCGTACCATGCCGGCTATATATAGTAGCTTCAGGCCGCTGAAGTTTAGATGGCTGAAGCGAAGATGTCATCTCTAACTCATTCTTCATGAGTCCTTGAAAATACTTCTTAACTTTTATGTTTAGATGCAAGGGAAACATACAGTTCCTTGTCATCTTAACACAAGCTATAAGAACTCCTTTGCATTTTTCAATCTAAGATGGTTGTTCTCCATATATATTTTATATTTTTTTTCGAGTAATTAAACGACGCTGAGAATATTACTTTTCATGTTAGGAATATAATAAAGATCAGAAATATACTCAGGCTTACCATCATTTTGGTTAATTTTGATCTTCCCTTTCCCTTCAATGGGGAGTTTGGAAGAATCTCCCATGCTCAAACTTCCATGAACTCCTTTTGCGAGTTCCATGAAAAGTCTTTCTTCCCGCAGATGTGATTGCTAGCACCCGAGTCAAGGTACCAAACATCATTCTTAACACTTGAATCATCATGAGTAACAAGAAGAGTAGAGTTATTACCCACATCATTTGTTATTTTGGCGAGATTAGTAAGATCTTCAGTTCAGTGCCAGCAATCCGAGGCATAGTGTCTAAATTTTTGACAGTTGTAGTATTTGATGCTCTTGTTGTTTCCACGTCCAGATGTAAATCTTCTCCGATTGCTTCGTCCTCGACCTCTGAAGCTTTGGAACTCTGCTTGATTTTGAGTGGTTCGTTGTTGGGGAACATGTCCCTTACCTCTATCACGACCACGACCTCTACTATGTGAGCCTCGATCATTTAGAGTTAGCTTTGACTCTAATGCTTGTTCCAAAACTATAGAACCAGTCTTTTTTTACATGCGTTGCTTATGAACTTGGAGAGATCCCAAAAGCTCCTCTATTGAGATCTCTTCCAAATTCTTGGACTCCTCAATTGCCGCCACCACGTGCTCTAACTTTGATGTGAGGGATCGGAGCAATTTCTCCATCACTCGGATGTCCTCAATCTTCTCTCCATTTTTTCTCATTTTATTCACAATTAGAAGTAATCATGAATAATAATCGGAGATTTTTCTTCATCTTTCATTTGAGCGGCTTCAAGATTGCCCCTCAAAGTTTGGAGGCGAATTCCCTTCACCCGCTCGACTCCTTTGTAGATGGTAGTAAGGATTTCTCATACTTTGTTACTTGTCGTTGCTTCGGCAACTCTCTCGAAGGTAAACTCGTCCAACCCTTGATAGAGTAGAAAATGAGTTTTGCTATCTTCTTTCTTTGCTCTCAAGAGCCTTCTCTTCGGTTGTGTAGGCAGCTTCTACCTCCGGTGTGGGTTCTTTGAACCTATCAAAGATAAGCTCTCACAACTCTTGAAAACTAAATAGAGCTTTCATCTGAATTGACCAACTCTCATAGTTATCTTTTAATAACTTGAGAACTTGTGGATTGATGAGATTGTTGGTGGAGGCCATGAGGAGAAGAGGAAATAAAAAAAATTGAATTGGCTCTGAAACCAATTATTGTATACTAGTCTACAAACTAATATACTATAATCTAAAATTTTAAGTGGAGAATAGATTTTATTCAATTTTTCTTTCTTTCTTATTTGCTTGAAAAAATAAAGAGGCATACTAGCCTTTTATAAGGTTCAAAAAAACTTACAAGAATACTAACTATTTACTTAATGTTATAACAAATGACAATAATGCATATATAACTCTTTAACTTCTCCAATTCATGGTGACTTTTCTTTTTTTCAATTTGATGATGACTCTTCATTTCTTATAATTGATGATGATGAATCTTCATTTCTTTTAATTAATGATGACTCTTCATTTCTCCTAATTGATGATGATGACTCTTCATTTCTTCACCTTATGGTGTCTCATCTACTTCCAAAATTAATGTCATAAAAGATATTTTTATTTGATATTCCAACACTAATTGCTTACATAATTTCCTATAATGTGAAAGTTGAAGCTTTCGTCTTCTTGCTCCAATATGCTCTTGTAACTTGATTTAACTTTATAGTGATTTAAATAGTGATGCTTGATTTTCTTTCCATCCTCCATCTAGATATGAAATTGAAGCACAATTTCATCCAACATCCTTTGTCTTTGTCTTTACCTCTTAACCCGAAACTAAAACAAGCTACTAAAACAAAATTAATAGTTAATTTATACGTTAATAATCATCATCAAAATCCTTGGAATTACATTACTTTCATGCTACTACCTTTTATGTTCTCTTGTTTATTAATCACCATTCTATTAGTCATCTTGGAAACCAGTTGTTTATCCGCACACACATTTAGTTATTTGTCTCTTTGAATTCGACTGATCTCATTGAACGTCTAAATGGGTATTTGCTGCTTATCTGTGATATCCATGTCCTGGATATTAATACATTCAATCTATACCATTTTCCTTTTAAGAAATCTAAAAAAAAATTAATCATGGGTCGATGTTCTATGCTTGTTGATTGATGCTAGGACAAAGTCTCCTAGAAGGGTAATCTTAGCACGCATTTAACGCACAGGTCAATCCTGACATGTTGTCATTATCTTAGCATGCATTTAACACAGATGTTGAGCACACAATGAAAATTGCTTATAAGTGTAAACAGGATGATAGCATTAGTTCCATGCTCGTGTTTTTCTCATTTTCGTATCTGTTATCATCATAAAGCTAATTCTTCTAATCTTGCCTTTGACAGTTATGTAACTTTTTGCTTCATATTCCAAATCCGGAGGAGGTTTTTTGGTCAGGTCATTGTTTGATGTGTTGGTGCAAAATTCTCAAGGCACCAGATTGCAAGTGTAGATTCTGTCCAAAATCTCGGACGACTATAATATTATTGATTCCTTTCAAGTATTTATGTTCAGTCAGCATCATCATATTACTGACACATTGTTATTGTTTGTTTGTAATGGCTATTCCTACCATTGTCAAATACTTGGGACAAATGGCTTAGTTGTTGTTGTTGTATATGATTGCTTTGTAGAATTTGTTCAGAGTATCTTCCAATAATATGCTTGTTAAGCCGGTTCCTTCTATCTTCGTTTTCCAACTTCATTAAATTGCTAAAAGTGAAAATTATGAATGCAACAGTGATGTATGAATATCACAATATGCTGCTCTTCTTGGCTTTGTTGATGGCCAATTCATATTTTCCCGGTGAAAGCGGCAGGAGACAGTGTTCTATGTGATTGTGAGGACCTTTCGCATATTGAATCTTACACATGCTGTATGCAGTCATTTTCTAAGAACATGTCATGTGTTGCGTGCACTCTTTGTCATGCATCATGTGTTTGCTTGTGCACGGTGGGCCTGATTCTGCTAGATAAGTTTTGAACATGCTGCTGGAGTCTTCTGCAAAGAACAGTGTGTCACTGCTTTGCAGTCCACGTTGTATGGTTTTTGGCTAAGGATGACCCAAATTCTATCTTAGGAGTCGCAATCGAGCATGAAAGCACAAGACCACAACTTTGTTGCTTCTAAATGAAGAAAAAACTTGCTTTATTCAACAAGAAACAACTTGTGGGGCAGTTTATGAGGTTGAACTGATTTAACATTATCATGCTTCAAATTTTTTTTATTCCTTGTTTGCAGAATAAATCTGTCTGATCTAAAACCTGTAATGGCTGTCTTGTGATTACGCAAGTATTGTTTTCATTCTGTGGCTAATACACTCGTGAAATCCAGACTGGGTCTAAATCGCGAACTATATACCATATCCATGTTTGAGCCAGGGAATCTGGAGTCTGTAGACCCAGACCTCAGACTTGCAAACACATTTACCTTGTTAGATAACATCTCATGGACAACAAGGCAAGAGCACATGCTACTTTCAGTTACAGGATTCAATGTCTTCACTCACATCAGGACAGTCTGCAGGCTCTGCTGGAATGCCGCAAATAAATCCTCACATTCGTGTCCTCGCTCCCATCTGCCACTCTCTCCCCTCTGTTTGTTCATCTGCAACACAGTGAAAGCTGCAACTAGTTTCCAGTGCATCCTCACAGTTCGGGTCATTGCCTCCTTGCTGCTGTTTGTTGCCTCCTTTGATCCTCTGATGAATGCCAAGTGTCATTTCCCGGACATCTCCAACTTTGGGGACTCAAATTTGGACACTGGAGGATTCTGGTCTCCTTTCCCGGCTCAGCATAGCCCGTTTGGCATGCCCTACATGCCATAGACTTCTTAGGTTAATAACTCAACTCTAGGTTCATCAGCATTCAGAAAACTCCTGAAGCTTGATTGCATGGATTCTTAAGAGGAGCTCTTCTTTTCTTCTTTTTCGCTTTGCGCACCTCAAGCATTAGGATTGTCGTTCCTTTGTCCGTATCTGAAATCGATAGGATCTGACTTTCGCCTGGGACTCAACTTTGTGACATCGGCTTCTACGGTTTTGCTGCCCAACACCTCCCTGTTTGTTACCGCGGTCAGCGAATCAGCTGAACCAAATGAAGTAACTGAAGGAAAGAGTTCTTGGAATGGGACACAAAGGAGCGTGTGTACAGGATAAAGTGTTCCTGACAGGTCTCCTTAAATTATAGTCTAAAGAGACGGCTAAAAACTCTAACATCTCGATTTTTTTTCACGATCCAACCGCATATTATCATCTTCATATTTTAAGATGTACACATATAAAAAATCATTAATTTAGAGTTTGTTTACTTTATTTTCTTTTGGTTCAAACATCAACGATTTTTTAACAATAG
The DNA here is from genome assembly GCA_038442645.1 of Agave tequilana. Lineage (NCBI taxonomy): Eukaryota > Viridiplantae > Streptophyta > Magnoliopsida > Asparagales > Asparagaceae > Agave > Agave tequilana. The sequence goes on from JAVJIF010003280.1 coordinate 90,915, forward strand.
AACAAAATGAAATGATTAAATCAATGAGTAAACGAACTTCAAATCACTTGATTTTTTATAAGTACATTAAGATGATAATGTGTGGTCGGATCGTGAAAATTTTTTTAAGATGTTGGAGTTTTAAGTCGCCTCTTTAGATTGTAATCTAAAGAGCACCACTAGGAATACACACAGACACACGCACATATATATAGATAAAGACACTTGTGTCATTCCGGAAGGATTCAAAGCCAAATCCTTCCCACTCAAATATAATCTTATGACATCTGAATGCAAGATCCACTCCGTTAAATTTGATCTACATTATTTCAAGTAACTAAAAATAAAAAATCATGTATTTTGAATACTTTTTGTCCATTCATCAAATAAGCACAAATAGTCGGCCGAAATAGTGAGTTAGTTAGTTTAACAGTATAGAATATTTGAAATCTAACAAAAATTGGTATGTGAGAGTTTTTAAGTGTTTAGATCATGATGAAATAGTTGGATCGAGAATTTGTATGTCTAAAAACGTAGATCTAAGTAATATGTGATTTTCGACCGTCCATTTTGCGCCTACTTGATGGATGGGCAAAAAGTTTTCAAGGTACATGATTTTTTAGTTTTAGTTACTTGAAATAATATAAGTTAACTTCAACGAAATGGATCTTACATTCAGATGTCGTAGGGTTGTACTTGAATGGGAAGGATTCGGCCTCGAATCCTTCCACACAACTCTATATATATGGAGATTGAGCTGAGCTTGTGCTGGTTGGAAAGTATAAACTCAACTGTAAATAGCCTCCACCTACACCCTAGGTGAATTTTTCTCCCAAAAAGAAAGAAAAAGACAACCATATAAATTAAACAATATATATATATATAAATTATAGGAAAATTTCGCTACAGCCACCTACTTTTCGTCATATTAGAAAAAACTCAACTTCATAATTTTATTAGCAACAGACTCATCCACGTCAGCATAAATTGATTCCTCCCCCCCCCCCCCCCCCCCCCCAACCACTTGCATATTTATTTTCATTTCCTCTAAGGTCTCATCGCCTCCAACGTTGCTCTTCCCTCAACTCTGACCCCGACGCAAAGTAATTCACGGGTCAACCTGCGCGGTCAGGTCGTCATGAAGGTTGGAAGGGGGCAGAGAGCCCTCTCCCTGGGGTCTCAGGGGGCAGAGGCCCCGAACCAATTTTTTTTAGGATTAACCTTTTGCAGATCTTGTTTGTTCGTGCTCGCGATGAGTTTTATTTGTGATCGATGTGGTATTTAGATCTGAAAAAAATTAAGGATCATTCGATACCGGTGAACGGGGGTCTGCTGATGATGTCGATGTTGATATGAGAACTGCGAGACAATGGGTCGCAGTCCTTTATTAGAAGACAGGGACTATGGTCACATCTTTTTATTAATTGAAAATTAGGACATTTTATAAAGACTGCGATTATTGTCGCAATCCCAATATATAGGTTGGAAAATTGTGTTTTTGGAGGACTGTGATCATGGCACAAACCTAATAAAGACAAAAATTAGGCATTTTGTGAGGATTGCGATCATTGTCACTCTTATAAAGATTCAGAAATATGTTCTAATAATGAGGACTGTGATTATAGTCGCGGTTTTATAAAGACTAAAACATAAGGCATTTTTGTGATATGGGGTCAGCTCCTGAGCGCTTCTGTTATATATGTGGACACTCATTCTGTCAAGCTTCAGCTCTATCAGCATCCTAAGGACCATGGTTGGCTCTAATCCTGCATATGTATGCTACTCAATAAAGCTTGACACAAGCTAAGCTATTGTAACAGCAAGGTGATCAACGGCGAGTGCGTGTTTTGATCCTGAGAAAGTATTGTGAGTTGGGATGGGATCCATGCCACTGAGACTGCAAATTAACTTGTAACGATGGCCATACTGAGAGGCTCCTATTTTGAGCCCCCTTCTCTCTTTCCATGTTCTGTGACTTGCATCCTATAGGTTAAGAACGTAACAACATGTTGGATTTTGATATGAGAATAAATGTGGAGCAGAAACCATATTTTTCTTTTTTTTCATATTGAGAGAAATTAAATATAGTAAGCATTACATCAAATCTTTTTGTTAATTCATCAGATGAGTAGCGACAAGAAACAACAATGTTTCTTTTTTTTCGCATATTAAACGGTGATACAATGTAATGCATTCCATTAATGAGATTTTAATGAAACAAGTCATAGACTGAAAATATAAAAGGAAGTAACTAATGATTTCTCTGACAAGCTGCAGTGCTGCATGAATTATTGAATTTGGTTGTTTCCGCGCATAAAATGTGTTCTTTAGTTTTTTCATGGATGAAAAAGCCTAAGAGATTATAAGTAGAAAAAGAAGCCCAAAGAAATCCCAAAGGAAAGTGCTGTCTCCAGGTTACAGCCTAATAAACTCCAGCCTCTTAGCCAAAAAAAAAAGTGAAATTAATAAACTCAGAGCCTTGGCCCACTGATACAGTTGAGGCTCAGAAGACAAAACAAGCTGCTTGCTTCTTGACTCTTGAGAATAGGATCAGATGCTGCTACAGTCTCCGTAGTATTTGAGCTTCAGAACTTTCAGGCAAATTTATGTGAGAGAAAAAATTTAAATAAAAAAATGCTGAGATGGTCATTTTATAAATAAATGATGGGTGCATTAGATATTCCGAGGTTCTCTGATGCAGGAGGGAAGCGAAGAAAATAAACGACGCGGGCTAGATCTCATTCTAACACTGACGAATCCTGAAGAGATCTCCAGGTAGGGGAAACTATGCGAATCCACGAATAAGAACGATCCGAATTCACCAGCCAAAAGGAGCATTCGAATTCACGAACAAATATGAGAAAAAACTCAAAGTTTATTAATTAAAAGTTGAATATCTAAAACCCTAAGATACCCATTGAAATGTGGGTTGTGCTGTTATAAGTAAACTCCACTTGAGGCAGAGTTTGATCTCATACTCTTGGTCTGTTTCCACATATGCTCCTCAATAAGTTGTCTAGGGTGCGATTAACTTTTGTTTGGCCATTAGTTTGCGCGTGTGCTATGCTACTGTATTTTAAAGATGTTGGCCACATGTGGTGTATCGGATGTCTTCAGGTAAGGAATAAAGTGTGCCATCTTGGAGAATCGATCAACTATCACGAAGATAGAATCTACTCCTTTTGTGTATGAGAAAGTCCTAACATGAAAAATCCATACTCAAGTCTTCCCAAATATCCTTCAAAATGGGCAAAGGTGTATACAAGCCTGTATTTTGAGCCTGGCCTTTAGCGACTTGACACACCGGGCATCTCTTCACAATTATAGTCACATCATTGCCCACTTGGGGCAGTAGAATCTTTCTTCAAGACTTGCCATTATCTTGTCTCTTCTAAAATATCCTGCAAGCCCACCTCCATTCAAGTCTCTAATAAATTTCTCCCTTTATGAAGTCTTTGGTATACATAACTGGCTTCCTTTGAGAAGAAATTCATCTATGATATGAAAATCTTGTGTTAGCTGTCGTGACGAACACTTCTCCCAGATTTCAGCAGAGTCTTCATCCTCTTTATATAATTCCTTCAAAAATTTGAATCCAATAATTTTGCTTTGTAATGAGACCTACAGTGAAACTCTTTGACTCAGTGCATCGAGAATATTGTTATCTACTCCAGCTTTGTGACGGATCACAAAATTGAATTGCTCAAAGTAGAATGCTCACCTTGCATGCATCTTATTTATATGATTTTTGTTCTTGAAGTGTTGAAGTGATTTATGATTCAAAAATAACACGAAGTCACTAGCTATAAGATAGCTCTCCCATAACTTCAATGAACGGTACACTGCATATAACTCCTGTTCATATGTAGATCACTTTTTCCATGCCTCGTTCAACTTTTCACTGAGAAAGGCAACGTGTCTCTTTTCTTGCGAGAGAACTACTCCAATTCTCACTCCGGAAACATCACACTCTAAATCGAACACCTTCTCAAAACTTGAAAAAGTTAAGACGGGGGCGTTAGTGAGCTTCTCCTTGATGAGTGCAAAAGCTCTCTCAGCTTTGTCAGTTCAAATAAAAGGACCCTTCTTCTTTAAATAGTATATCATAGGCGCTACCAAGGTACTAAAATTGTGGATGAATCACCTGTAGAAAGTGGCTAAACCATAGAAGCTTCTTGCTTTAGTAGCACTCTTTGGTGCGGGCCAATCTCGGATGGCCCTCACTTTCTCCTCGTCTACTGAATCTCTTGTGAACTGATGACAAACTCTAAGAATATCAGGCTCGTAGTCATGAAATTGCACTCCTTCAGGTTAATATACAACTTATTTACTTGTAAAATCGTGAACACTTCCCGTAGATGTTACAGATGCTCGGCCTCGCTAAGATTGTAGATAAGGATTTCATCAAAGTAGACAACCATAAACTTACCCAAGAAAGGTTTAAGCACTTGATTCATTACCCTCATGAAAGTGCTTGGTGCATTGGACAGCCTAAAAGGCATGACCATCCACTCGTACAGTCCTTCCAGAATCTTGAACACTGTCTCCCATTCATCTCCCAGCCTAATGCGAATCTGATGGTAGCTGAAATCACCTAGAAGGGGGTGAATAGGTGACTAGCTAATCTAATAGTGAATTAATGCGGAATTAAAACTATTTATGTAAACTAAAATTCTTTAGCTAAATACACAAGGTATAACCTAAGAGTGTAGCCAAATTTCTCGTGAAGGGCTCTAAACTATCTCCTCAAGATTCCTCTAGATAAGAGTTGAGGTGCCTCTATGAATCTCTTGGTTGAATACAAGTGTGAGCAAACAATCCCAAGAATGTATCAATATAAGCACAAATATATCAAGCAAGTAATGGATATGAGCAATAAGCATAGACAAGATATAAAGACAAGTGAGAGATAGAGAGAGCAATCGCAAACACGGGAGATTTGTTTCGAGGTTCGAGCACCCTTACTCTACATCCCCGCCTTCAACACTATGAAGGATTTTCACTAAAAACGATCCCACCGGATCACTCGGTGTCGCAACACCTACAAGGAGTTCACACTAGAACTCTTGAACTCACTAGTCCCCTCACTCGTTCCCGCAAGAACTACACATCGCAAGCACACTAGCTTGCCGAGACCGCACCTCTACAACGAGCTCTCACTAGAACTCAAAACACCGCAAACCCGCAAGTCCGCCTCCTCAAATACAAAGATGAACACTTGGTGATCTAAACACTTTGATCACCTAAAAACAATCTCACAACAACTCTCCTATAGGAATGATATAGCAATGGATAGCTCAAGTGTGTGTGAGAAAACTAGGATTGATTTGGTGGTGAAAAACTCAAAGAAAACTCTTTTTTAAAACACTCTTCAAAAACTCTCCTTTTGATATGGAAGTATTAGCACTAAACCAAGTGGAGAAAACCTCTACAATAGATAGGAAAAACTGACTTTGAAACTCTCCAAAAATCTTATCTAAAACAGCCCAAGAAAAGCCTCTTTCATAGGCATCCAAAATCTGCCGGTTGGAGGCTAACTCAGCAGTTTTCACTGCTATCGGTCGATCGCCAACAGTCGATTTTTCGACCTTTGGGAAGGTCGGTCGACCGGTGGGTCGACCGCAACTGGGCAATGGCCCAACGGGGCCATTTCCAGAGAGCAGAGACTCTCTGGCGGTCGACTGCCCGGTGGACCGGCCCAAGGTGTGCACATCGGTCGACCGGAGCAGTCGACCGACTTCTTGTCCGGTCGACCGTCCGATCGACCGACAGAAAACCAGTCCAGCAAATTATAGGGATTAAAAACTTGGTCTTTTTACTTCAATAAAATCCCATAAATTCTCTAAAAATATACAAAAAAAGTTCATTGATATTCTATGATATACAAACATGTTTGATCAAAAATCAAAACATATTACAAACATTTTAAACTATTTTTGTGTTATGGAAATTTTAGCTTAAAACAAAAATCGTATTTTTCCAAATTGATTTTTTCAAAACTTCTCCAATTACAAAAACAAGATATTTAAACACTTTTGAAGCTTAGTGTGTATGGATATGATCCACTACACATATATGATGAAATATCTATATTTTTGACAATAAGCACTAAAATGGTTTTGGTAAAACACATGTATATTTTGAATTCCAAAAACCAAACCAGTATTTTTCTAGAACTACAAATCTTTTATGAAAATACATATAAATCTTGTGTGAGTGTATGTGATACTTGAGCAATCCACCAACTAATCTATCCTTTACATTTTATCTAAAAATGAAATCTTAATAAAACAAACCTAGACACAAGTCTTCTCTTGGAAATCTTCTCTTCTTCTTGACTTGGTCCAAACCATGATCCAATAAGTTAGACTCCTCTTGAGTATTTGATGTGGTCTTGATGCACAAGCTCTTGAATCAACACGTGCTAGCTCTAAAACTTGACTTTAAATCCTTCGTGAAAGTTAAGCACCTACTAAGATCTTGATCACATATCTGAGACTAATTAAACACAAGATCATTAGTTCTATAACTACATGAGTTAATCATCATCAAAACTAGAGTGATGGGCCTTTGGGCCAACAATCTCCCCCTTTTTGATGATGACAAAACTCATGGAGTTATATATGCATGGATTAAAGTTAAGCTTTATAGAAGCTCCCCCTTAACTCATGGATAACAATAAACAATAAGATATGGCAATGAAGTGCATAAAACTAAACAAAGATATATGCATAAATAAGGTGAGAGAAATATGCATAAATCAAAAATCCTTTTCCCAAAAACCTTCTCCCCCTTTTTGTTTAAATTTTCAAAATCATTCTCCCAATTTTGTAAAATGCATAAACTCAATATATGCAAAAACTCAAATATGCATATATAAACTCAAAATTTTTCTCCCCCTTTTCGTCAATCATCAACAAAGGGGTGAAAAGCAAATCAACAATAAGGATATATATGCGATATACATTCATGAAGAGAGAGACGTGAAGTTAGCTCCCCTGCACATACATGCATTATATGAAGAAGGGATGACAAAACCCTAACTGACATAAAGCATAATATACAACGCATAAGTGGAGATGTGAAGCTCCCCCTACACACGTGTATCATATAAAGAAGAGATATCAAGCTCCTCAATACAAGATACACTCAACATGAATCTATATATAGAAGAGATGTTAAGCTCTCCTTGCATATAGGCAATACATATCAAAACATTTTTAACACAAAGTTTGATAAGACTTAAACAAATTTTGAGATACCATTTGAAATTGAAATTTTTTGATACCAATTGAAATTGAAACATTTGTAAATTTTGATACCAATGAAAGTAAAGTATTTTATATTTTGATACCAATTGAAATACATGGTAAATTTTAATACCAAATGAAAGGTAAAACATTTGTGATACCAATTGAAATTGAAACCCAATTGAAAATCAAAACATATTGATATTAATTGAAATATATTGTAAATTTTGAAATCAACAAAATACCAATTGAAAATCATGCATAAGCTTATTAAAGTACCAATTGAGATACCAATAGAAATTAAGATTTAAGTCAAGCTTAGCATAAACAATAATTTGTGCTTTAAACATGTAATTATATTATAAATCAAGTACAATCAAATCATATATATGTATGAAAATGAAAATACCAATAGAAATTGATATTACTTGAAAGGAGAGGCATACATATATATAAAGCAAAATATGAGTATACAAAGAAAATATCAATTGTGATACTAATTGAAAATATGATGAGAATCAAGTGTATAACTCATAAAAATCTACCCTTTTCATGCACATGATAAAAGATATGTAATTTGAGCATACAAGGCATGGTCGCCTATCCATCCGCCCTTATAGGGGTTTGTAAGGGTTTTCAAAAATAAGAGTTTGAAAATATTTTGCAAAGTTTGAAAACTCTACCAATTGAAGAATAAATAACTAGTTTAAAGTAATTTTTGAAAAACTAGTTAAAAATTCTTCAAACATGAAAACAAAATATATGTATCTCATGAAGCATACCAAATACACAAGAGTTGACACTCAAAATCTATAAAGCTCAAAAATTCTCATGAAAATAATGTCATGAGTAAACAAATGAAGTGTGAGTGCACAAGAATCATGTAATTAGCATTTTCATAAAAATAGTCAATGAGGCTCAAAGACATCAATCATGTGAAAATCATGAAAATTCATTTTATCGAACAAATATGAAACTCATAAAAATTTATTTTTCATTAAAAATAACCTCAAGATATATGTATGTTTTTATCCCAAACTAACAATGCACATACATATCCCAAACATAAAAAGAGTCCATAATAGTATTTGCATGAAGGCAAGTGACTCAAGGGTATACATGTATATTTATTAGTTTTGAACAAAAATTACATATGCATGAAGCAAAAACATATACAAGGATAGGCAAAATAAGTGTAAATGAGGAAATCATCAAAACTAGGTTATACATATACATGTAATGAGTACAAATGAGCAATGAAGTACAAACATATATGAATCAAATGTTGCTCACTACTTGTACAAATATAGACACAGTTTTGACAAAAACTACATCTAAACAAGTATTCACCACATGAAGCACAAAACATGATTATTTTAACACAACTAAAACATACTAAAGATCATCAAGCATGCAAACTAAAATAAGAGTTTGGAGATAGTTACCAAACATAAGAACTATACTCTACGTCTCCAAAACATGGTTGTCCGTCCACCAAACTTCCTTGATAGCGATGCATCAATTTGTAGTGTCCATTAAGCCCATGCATCTACCACCAAGACACCATCCCTCTCATGTCATGTGAGAGCCCGTACCTACATCAAATACAAAAGGTGGGGATTTTGGTACCCATTTTCTTTTGGGTCCACGGGGGTTAGTCTTATTCGGAACCCAAACATTCTTATTAGCAAAATTTAAAAAGTTCACTCTATCATAACAAAATTTTCCTAAATGGCCTTTGCGGCCGCAATGTGTACATTTGTACACTCTAGCATGCACATGTGAATGAGTATGATCATGTCGTGCAAAGTGTGCATATGCGCGCCGTGGGTGATGTGCATGAACATATGGAAATTGTTTCTTTTGAAACAAGGTTTCCAATCTATTATGATTAAATGCACAATTGTTCAAAGTTGAGCGCAAGCAATATATTCTATTTTTTAAAATTTAATCACATTTTTATCAATGGTGGCATGAAAAGCATGATGAGAATGAGAATCAGCACCCCTTTTCTTTATAGAAATAGTTTCTTTTTCTTTTGAACCAAATTTTCTTTTCAAAGAGTTTGTTAGCCCAAAAGGTTACACTCTCCATTTGTTTAGAGTTTTAATGATAACAAAACAAATAAGAGCTATTTGGTACTAATTAGTTTGTTAAGATAAGTTTCAAGTTTGTACCATATTTGGAGGCCATTGCTTATCTATTGCAAGAAATTCTAGGTTCATGAAGCAAAGAAGGCTTTTTGCACATCAAGGAAGGAACATAGAAGAGAAGGCTCTAGCAAGGCATTGCATGGCTCAAGACTTCAAGATTGCTCTAGATAATTTATTAGATTGTTTTTAGTTTAGAGTTTTGTTAAAGAATAGTGAATAGGTTTGAAGCTCTATCACACACGTTTTTGTGCACATCTTGTTTCCAAATATATTTCCTATAATTTGTACAAAAATAGTTTGTATACAATCTTCAGCCTACAAACTCATTTTTATCCATTATATATATCCCTATTCAAAACTAGTTTGTTAAAAATAGATTTCCCCTCAAAATTCTATCTTTGTTTTGGCTTTTGACCTGAGCCGGTCGACCGCAAGGGTCGACCGACCCAATGTCAGGTCAAGCCGGTCGGCCGGCCGAGTCGACCGGAGTTCTGGCAGCTGCACGTATCAGTGTGCACGTTTCACGGTCGACCCGGACGGTCGACCGAGACAGCCTGCCTGAAAGACTTCTGCTCTCTGTTTGTTTAGGTCGACCGGGCGGTCGACCGTAGCCTGCAACGGCTATTTTTTTGTACTAGCGGTCGACCGGGCCGGTCGACCGAGCTAGCCGTTTGAACAGTAACGGCTATTTTTCTGAGCTGGTTTATTTTTATCCTTTTCTCACTTAAGTGTGTTTAAGTGACATGTTTTGGTTTTAATACTTTCTGATTAGCCTTAAATATGTTTTATCTCTAAACCCTAGCCCTCTCCTATAAATAGGGGTGTTTAGGGAGAGATTGGTTACTAGAAAAATTATCAAAATTTCCACAAGTTTAAGGCATTCAAAAAGACTTGGTTTTTTGGTTTTTGTGCTGAAATTCTCTCTCATTTTCTGAAGTGTTTTCAAGAACTCTCTGATTTCTTTTTCTTTTCTCCTTGCACACAAGAGCTTCATTCTTACTCATTGTTCTCTAAGGACCTTTGTAAGGGAAGAGAATTTTACAAAAGAGAGTTTGTGGTCTTTTGACTACTAAGAGATTGCTTGTACTTGAGATTGTGGAGTTGGGTACTCCGGTGGATTTGTAACATCTTTGTGATAGTGAAAGTGGTTGGAATCCTTCTGGGGAAGGCGGGGAAGTAGAGCTGGGTGCTCGAACCTCGATAACAATTCTCGGTGTTTGCGTTTGGTTTACTTGCTCTTATTTCTTACTCTATTTTCATTGCTCTTATTACTTGCTCTCTACATTCATTGCTATATTCACTTGCCTTGTGAGATTGTTGCATTATAAATTTTAAATTGTGTATTGATTAGCATTATCACCTATTCACCCCCCCTCTAGGTGATTTTCAATTGGTATCAGAGCTTGGACTCTAGGTTTTGGCTTAACATCCATAGAGAGATCCTTAAAATTTGCTAATCAACATTTGCATTCCATTTGTCATCACTAGTAAACATGGCCGATAACATCAAAACCCCTCCTAAATTTGATGGACTCAACTTCCCTATTTGGAAGGTTAGGATGACTATCTTTTTGCAATCTTTAGGTAGCTTAGTAGCTAAATCCTTGACCAAACCCTATGTAGCACCCGATAGTGATGAGAGCACATGGACCGATTTTACCTTTAGAGAATATGAGGCTAACTCCAAGGCCCAAAACTCCCTATTAATCGCCTTAAATGAGGATGACCTTACACGGGTAATTCATTGTCAATCCGCCTATGAGATTTGGCAACATTTATTGGTCACACACGAGGGGACTTCACAAGTCAAGAGAGCTAAGATAGATCTCTTGAGGTCCCAATATGAATCCTTTAAAATGATTGATGAAGAATCTATTGATTATATGATTACTAGATTTACTAAAATCACCAATGCTCTTTCTTCTTTAGGTGATGACATCTCCAATGACCAAAAGGTGCGAAAAGTGATTCGGGCACTTCCTACATCATGGGAGATCAAGGCCACCACCTTGAAAGAATTGAACGACAAGGATGAGATGGACCTAATTAGTCTCATTGGGAACTTAAAGACCCATGAGATGGAAAAGAAAGCAAGAGAAGAGGCCGCTCCACTAAAGAAGAAGTCCATAATCTTCAAGTCTTCATCCACTCTTGAGGACGATGAAGAAGATGAGGAGCTCTCCCTCCTTGTGCGAAATGTGAAGAGGATGTACCGGAGAAACAAGCTCAACTTTCGAAGAAAATTCGAAGGCAAAGAGGAGAGAAGAATTATTTGCTACAATTGCCGAAAGCCCGGACATATCATGGCGGATTGCCCGGAGTTCAAGAAGAAGATGACCTCCTCCTTCAAGTCAAAGAAACCGGAAGAAAAGAAAGCGTACAAGGCAACTTGGGATTCGGAAAGCGAGTCCGAGGAAGAGGCGGATATAGCGAATATGTGTTTTATGGCAAACACACCAAAGGTAACCCCTCAACCTCTTGATGATGAAGATGATGAATTAAGTAAAGAAGTTCTTGTTCATGCCTTTGTTGAACTTTCAGAAACATATGATAATAAAAAGATTGAATGCTCAAAATTGGAAAAGGAAGTTGCTTTTCTCAAGAATCAACTTGCTATTATTTCTAAAGAAAAAGATGAAATTTCTTCAACTCTCATTCTTACTCAAAATGAATTTAGTGCTTACAAAGTTGCTTGTAAAGCAAAATTTTCTAAGATTGATGAAAAAGAAATTTCTTCTTTGAAAACTAGAATTGTTGATTTTGAAAAGACTTTAAAGGATTGTGCTTTTAACACTAAGAAACTTGAAGAAATGTTTTCTAAAAAGCACACCTCTCATGCTAAAGATTCACATGTTAAGATTTCTCATGCTCACACTACACATAACACTTCTCATGCTAAATCTTTTCATACTCACAATTCTCATGCTCACAAATCACACACTCACTATGCTTTTAAATATGGTAGAGTGTATAGATGCACATATTGTGGTAAGAATGGTCATTTGGCTAAATTTTGTTATGACCAAGTAAATAGATCAAATAATCTTGTTTGGGTTAATGAAACTAACTCTTTAGGACCCAAGAAAGTGTGGGTACCAAAATCAAGTCCTAAATTATTTGATATAGGTACACACCAATGCTCCAAGACGTAGGGAGCGGTGGTACCTTGATAGTGGTTGTTCAAGACATATGACGTGGGACATCAATAACTTTACAACCCTATCAAGGTACGAGGAAGGTGGCTCCGTCACCTTCGGGGATGACTCCAAAGGCACTATCATCGGTATAGGTAACATTCAAATTGGTGCATCTCCCATTATAGAAAATGTTGTACTTGTTGATGGTTTGAAACATAATTTGCTTAGCATTAGTCAATTTTGTGATCGTGGACTTAAAGTTATTTTTGATGATTCTTCTTGCAAGATTTTTGATGTTAAAACCAATTATTGTATTCTCACCGGTTTTCGTGATGATAATGTTTATATCATTGACATGCTTAATGTGGAATGTTCTACTAAATGCTTAAATGCTTTTGATGAAAATTCTTGGCTTTGGCATAGGAGATTAGGACATGCATCTTTTGACCATCTTTCTAGGATTAATTAAAAAGAATTGGTGAAGGGTATTCCTTACTTGAAGTTTGAGAAAGACCGCATTTGTGGTGCGTGCCAACTTAGGAAACAAACCAAGTCTTCCTTCAAACCAATCAAGGATATCATGTCAACTAGGCCTTTAGAATTAATTCATATGGATCTTTTTGGACCAACTAAAACTAAAAGTATAAATGGTAGTAGATATGCATTTATTTTAGTTGATGATTTTTCCCATTTCACTTGAGTTTTCTTCTTGGAACACAAAGATCAAACTTTTTCTCGTTTTAAGATTTTTCGAAAAAGAGTTGAAAAAGAAAAGGGTTTTTCGATTTTTAGAATAAGGAGTGATAGAGGTGGTGAGTTTGTTAACCAACTCTTCATGACTTATTGTGATGAAAAGGGAATTAAGCATGAAATGTCTTGTCCTAGAACTCTACAACAAAATGGAGTTGTAGAAAGGAAAAATAGAACACTTCAAGAGATGGCTAGGACAATGATAAGTGAGTATGACCTCCCTCAATATCTATGGGCCGAGGCCGTAAACACCGCATGCTATATATCAAATCGTATTTATTTATGTAAAAATTCTTCCAAAACATCTTTTGAAATGTATCATTCTAGAAAACCTAATGTTGCATATTTCAAAGTTTTTGGATGCAAGTGTTTTGTTTTGAACACTAAAGATAACTTGGGTAAATTTGATGCTAAGGCTTATGAAGCAATCTTTGTTGGATATTCTACAACTAGTAAAGCTTATAGAGTATTCAATAGATCTTCACTTACCATTGAAGAATCCATGCATGTTAAATTTGAAGAATCTAATGTGGTTGTTGAGAATGTTGTAGAGATTGACCCATTAGGTGAAGACATGGAGAGACTATCCTTGAAGGACTCACCCGCTCAAGAAGAAAAGCTAGAATCAATTGGTGACGTTCAAGAGGATAAAGAGGAAAGCTCTCAACCGCTTCCTAAAGCTTGGAGATACGCCACAAATCATCCCAAGGAGCTCATCTTAGGTGATGCATCTAAAGGGGTAACAACTCGCTCCAAACTCTATGACCTATGTGGTAACTTTGCTTTCATTTCTCATTTTGAACCCAAAAGCATCCTCGAAGCCGAGGCGGACTCATATTGGTTGCTAGCCATGCAAGAGGAACTCAATCAATTTGAGCGCAACCAAGTTTGGCACCTTGTTCCTAGGCCCCACGATAGACCAATAATTGGTACTAAGTGGATCTTTAGAAACAAGATGGATGAGTTCGAAAATGTGATTAGGAATAAGGCTAGGTTAGTGGCTCAAGGTTACACTCAAGTTGAGGGAATTGACTTTGAGGAGACCTTTGCACCCGTAGCACGGCTTGAAGCCATACGGATGACACTAGCTTTTGCATCTTTCAAGAATTTTAAACTTTTTCAAATGGATGTGAAAAGTGCATTTTTGAATGGTTTTATAAATGAAGAAGTTTTTGTTGCTCAACCTCCCGGTTTTGTTGATCATGTTCATCCCGATTTTGTTTTTAAACTTGATAAAGCTTTGTATGGATTGAAACAAGCTCCAAGAGCTTGGTATGAAAGGCTTTCTAGTTTTCTCATTTCAAATGATTTTATTAAAGGCAAAGTAGATACAACACTATTCACTAAGCATGTTGATAATGACATTTTAATTGTGCAAATTTATGTTGATGATATAATTTTTGGTTCTACTAATGAGTTTTTATGCAAGGAATTTGAAAAGGTTATGCAATGTGAGTTTGAAATGTCTTCAATGGGTGAGCTTAATTTCTTTCTTGGACTCCAAATCAAGCAATTGCAAGATGGGAACTTCATATGTCAAGCCAAATACGCAAAGGAACTCGTAAAGAGGTTTGGACTTGAAGACTCAAAGGTTTGCAACACTTCCATGGCAACTACCACCAAGCTTGATAAGGATGACCAAGGTAAAAATATTGATATTAAATTATATAGAAGCATGATAGGTAGTCTTTTGTATTTAACGGCAAGTAGGCCGGATATCATGTTTAGTGTGTGTCTTTGTGCTAGATTTCAATCGTGTCCCAAAGAGTCTCATCTTATTGCGGTAAAATGCATTATTCGTTATATTAAGGGAACAATTGGAATGGGTCTATGGTATCCGAAAATCGGAGATTTCTCAATGACGAGTTATTCGGATGCCGACTATGCGGGTTGTAGAGTAGATAGAAAGAGTACTAGTGGGACATGTCAATTTCTTGGTAATTGTCTTGTTTCATGGTCCTCTAGGAAACAAAATTCCGTAGCTCTATCAACCGCCGAGGCGGAGTATGTTGCCGCGGGGGCTTGTTGTGCACAAGTCCTTTGGATGAAACATACTCTCCTTGATTATGATTTGCATTATAACCATATAAAAATATTTTGTGATAATACTAGTACTATACATATGACAAAGAATGCAAATCAATAGAGTAAGACCAAGCACATTGAGATTAGATATCACTTTCTTAGAGATCATTTTGAGAAAGGAGATATAGATATTGATTATGTTTTTACGGATTTGCAACTAGCCGATATTTTCACTAAACCACTTGATTTTGCTAGATTTTCCTTCATTTGTGGTGAACTTTATGTTTGTGTTATTGAATAAAAATGTTTTCATAACCCTTTTTGATGTATGACAAAAAGGGGGAGAATGAGTTTTTATAGTATTATGAGTTCATATGGTTTTGGTTCCATATGAGTTTGTATATGTTTTATGTTTTTAGTGTTTGATGTGTTTTCATGAATTCTTGTAATTTGAGTTTAAGTGTTTTGCAAGTGTTTTATATTCTCATGGTTTTTGGTTTCATGTTGTTTACTTGCAAATTATAAATTACATTTTTTTTCTTTGTTTAATATAGCATAATTTGAGGGGGAGCTTTCTCCTCCCCTATATTTTTGTCTATAGCCTATTTGTTTTGTCATCATCAAAAAGGGGGAGATTGTTAGCCCAAAAGGTTACAATCTCCATTTGTTTAGAGTTTTGATGATAACAAAACAAATAAGAGCTATTTGGTACTAATTAGTTTGTTAAGATAAGTTTCAGGTTTGTACCATATTTGGAGGCCATTGCTTAGCTATTGCAAGAAATTCTAGGTTCATGAAGCAAAGAAGGCTTTTTGCACATCAAGGAAGGAACATAGAAGAGAAGGCTCTAGCAAGGCATTGCATGGCTCAAGACTTCAAGATTGCTCTAGATAATTTATTAGATTGTTTTTAGTTTAGAGTTTTGTTAAAGAATAGTGAATAGGTTTGAAGCTCTATCACACACGTTTTTGTGCACATCTTGTTTCCAAACATATTTCCTATAATTTGTACAAAAATAGTTTGTATACAATCTTCAGCCTACAAACTCATTTTTATCCATTATATATATCCCTATTCAAAACTAGTTTGTTAAAAATAGATTTCCCCTCAAAATTCTATCTTGTTTTGGCTTTTGACCTGAGCCGGTCGACCGCAAGGGTCGACCGACCCAATGTCAGGTCAAGCCGGTCGGCCGGCCGAGTCGACCGGAGTTCTGGCAGCTGCACGTATCAGTGTGCACGTTTCACGGTCGACCCGGACGGTCGACCGAGACATGCCTGCCTGAAAGACTTCTGCTCTCTGTTTGTTTGGGTCGACCGGGCGGTCGACCGTAGCCTGCAACGGCTATTTTTTTGTACTAGCGGTCGACCGGGCCGGTCGACCGAGCTAGCCGTTTGAACAGTAACGGCTATTTTTCTGAGCTGGTTTATTTTTGTCCTTTTCTCACTTAAGTGTGTTTAAGTGACATGTTTTGGTTTTAATACTTTCTGATTAGCCTTAAATATGTTTTATCTCTAAACCCTAGCCCTCTCCTATAAATAGGGGTGTTTAGGGAGAGATTGGTTACTAGAAAAATTATCAAAATTTTCACAAGTTTAAGGCATTCAAAAAGACTTGGTTTTTTGGTTTTTGTGCTGAAATTCTCTCTCATTTTCTGAAGTGTTTTCAAGAACTTTCTGATTTCTTTTTCTTTTCTCCTTGCACATAAGAGCTTCATTCCTACTCATTGTTCTCTAAGGACCTTTGTAAGGGAAGAGAATTTTGCAAAAGAGAGTTTGTGGTCTTTTGACTACTAAGAGATTGCTTGTACTTGAGATTGTGGAGTTGGGTACTCCGGTGGATTTGTAACATCTTTGTGATAGTGGAAGTGGTTGGAATCCTTCTGGGGAAGGCGGGGAAGTAGAGCTGGGTGCTCGAACCTCGATAACAATTCTCGGTGTTTGCGTTTGGTTTACTTGCTCTTATTTCTTACTCTATTTTCATTGCTCTTATTACTTGCTCTCTATATTCATTTCTATATTCACTTGCCTTGTGAGATTGTTGCATCATAAATTTTAAATTGTGCATTGATTAGCATTATCACCTATTCACCCCCTCTAGGTGATTTTCAGAGGTGTTTTCTTCCAAAGCAATCTCTTTTTGTTTTTTCAACAAATTAATTTTATTTTTCAAAGAATTATTTCCTTCATAAAGATCATTTAGCTTAGTGGACAAGGAAATATTCTCATTTTTCAAAAATTCATTTTCTTTTGAAATGTTTTCAAATTTATTTTGAAAAGAATCTTTTTCTTCTAAAATAGAATCATATTTCTTTTTCAATTTCTTATTATCCTTTTTGAGTAATTCATATTTTTCAAGAAGTTTGTTGACAAAAAGATTCAAGCTCATCATAAGACATGTCAATATCTTCTTCTAACTCGGATTCAGAGTTTACCTCAAGGGGTTATCCCCTTGGACCATGTAGCATACGTTGGAAGTTTCACTTCCAACATTCGAGTTGCTCCCCGTATAGTATTGCTCTTGTTCGCCAAGGGAGACTATAGTGTTCCATACTATAAAAGCCGAATCAAGATTAGAAACCTTAGATAAATATTCATCATTTAGGGTACTCTTTAATGCATGGATGGCTTTTGCATTAGCCTCTAAATGTTTGCCATTTAAACAATATGAATTTTTAATAGTGGCAAAATAAACATGAATACCTAGGGCTTTGAGGTATAAAGACGTCTTAACCTTCCAAGTTGGGATGTTAAGAATGTCAAAAGTGGGAGGTGACATGAAATCCATGTGTGTGTATAAATATTGTGATTAGTTATAAATGAGAATCTTTAACTCAAGGTTGTTAGACCCAAATCAAGAGCACTTGGCTCTGATACCAATTGAAATCACCCAGAGGGGGGTGAATAGGTGACTAGCAATCTAATGGTGAATTAATGCGAAATTAAAACTATTTATGCAAACTAAAATTCTTTAGCTAAACACACAAGGTATAATTTAAGAGTGTAGCCGAATTCCCCGTGAAGGGCTCTGGACTATCTCCTCAAGATTCTTCTAGATAAGAGTTGAGGTGCCGCTATGGCTCTCTTAGTTGAATACAAGTGTGAGCAAACACTCCCAAGCATGTATCAATATAAGCACAAGTATATCAAGCAAGTAATGGATATGAGCAATAAGCATAACAAGATATAAAGACAGGTGAGAGATAGAGAGAGCAATCGCAAACACGAGAGATTTGTTTCGAGGTTCGAACATCCTTGCTCTACGTCCCCGCCTTCAACACTATGAAGGATTTCCATTAAAAACGATCCCACCGGATCACTCGGTGCCGCAACACCTACAAGGAGTTCACACTAGAACTCTTGGACTCACTAGTCCCCTCACTCGTTCCCGCAAGAACTACACACCGCAAGCACACTAGCTTGCCGCACCTCTACAACGAGCTCTCACTAAAACTCGAAACACCGCGAACCCGCAAGTCCGCCTCCTCAAATACAAATATGAACACTTGGTGATCTAAACACTTTGATCACCTAAAAACAATCTCACAACAACTCTCCTATAGGAATGATATAGCAATGGATAGCTCAAGTGTGTGTGAGAAAACTAGGATTGATTTGGTGGTGAAAAACTCAAAGAAAACTCTTTTTCAAAACACTCTTTAAAAACTCTCCTTCTGATATAGAAGTATTAGCACTAAACCAAGTGGAGAAAACCTCTACAATTGATAGGAAAAGCTGGCCTTGAAACTCTCCAAAAATCTTATCTAAAACAGCCCAAGGGAAGCCTCTTTTATAGGCATCCAAAATCTGCCCGTTGGAGGCCAACTCAGCAGTTTTCACTGCTGTCGGTCGACCACCAACGGTCGATTTTTCGACCGTTGGGAAGGTCGGTCGACCGGCCGATCGACCGCCAACTGGGCAATGGCCCAGCGGTCGACCGCCCGGTCGACCGGGCTATTTCCAGAGAGCAGAGATTCTCTGGCGGTCGACCGCCCGATCGACCGGCCCAAGTTGTGCACGTCTGTGCACATCGATCGACCGGAGTGGTCGATCGACTTCTTGTCCGGTCGACCGTCCGGTCGACCGACAGAAGGCCAGTCCAGCAAATTATAGGGACTAAAAACTTGATCTTTTTACTTCAATAAAATCCTATAAATTCTCTAAAAATATACAAAAATAAGTTCATTGATATTCTATGATATACAAACATGTTTGATCAAAAATCAAAACATATTACAAACATTTTGAACTAATTTTGTGTTATGGAAATTTTGGCTTAAAACAAAAACCGTATTTTCCAAATTGATTTTTCCAAAACTTCTCCAATTACAAAAATAAGATATTTAAAATACTTTTGAAGCTTAGTGTGTATGGATATAATCCACTACACATATATGATGAAATATCTATGTTTTTGACAATAAGCACTAAAATGGTTTTGGTAAAACACATGTATATTTTGAATTTCAAAATCCAAACCGGTATTTTTCTAGAACTAAAAATCTTTTATGAAAACACATATAAATCTTGTGTGAGTGTATGTGATACTTGAGCAATCCACCAACTAATCTATCCTTTATATTTTATCTAAAAATGAAATCTTAACAAAACAAACCTAGACACAAGTCTTCTTTTGGAAATCTTCTTTTCTTCTTGACTTGATCTAAATCATGATCCAATGAGTTAGACTCTTCTTGAGTACTTGATGTGGTCTTGATGTACAAGCTCTTGAATCAACACGTGCTAGCTCCAAAACTTGACTTTAAATCCTTCGTTGAAGCTAAGCACCTACTAAGATCTTGATCACATATCTGAGACTAATTAAATACAAGATCATTAGTATTATAACTACATGAGTTAATCATCATCAAAACTAGAGTGATGGGCCTTTGGGGCAACAATAGCCACTCCTCAAATCAATCTTCGAAAACATGCAAGATCCTCCTAATCGATCCAACATATCATCAAGGTAAGGTATCGGGAATCAATATCAGATAGTGATCTTGTTGATGGCTTGGTTGTCCACGCACATGCACCAACTTTCATCCTTTTTTGGTGTCAAAAGAGTCGGTATTGCGCATGGACTCATATTCTCTCTAATGTGTCCCTTCTGAATCAGCTTTTCGACCTTCTCCCTTTGAACTTCACTCTCATTTGGATTCATCCAGTAGTGTGGGAGGTTAGGTAGACTTGCTCTGAGGATCAGATCAATGTGGTCTGCATATCCCTCATGGGTGGCAGTTCACTCGTCATGATTCTTTGAAATTCTTTCAGCATCGGCTTCATCTTCTCAAGAACTTCAATTGCTGGGCCGACTTCTTCTTTGACAACCAAAGCAAATCATTACTGTCTTCTTGTACTCTATTAAGAACTCGCCTTGGTTGCATATGAATATGGAATTTGGCTCTCCTCCTTTAGTCGACTTTGGCAGTGGAGGTATTGGCTTCATGGCAATTCTTTTACCTTCCCAAGTGAACATGTAAATGTTCCTCTTCCCTCGCTGGTAGAATCGATGTCATGTTGCCATGGACGTCCTAAAAGCATGTGACATGATCCATATAAAAAACATCACAAGTAACTGAATCTTGATAAAAAAACTTACCAATTGAAACAGGGACATGATAAAAGATTTGTTACCTGGATACAGGGGCCCTTCGTGATCTACCCAATGGTGTATGGGTGAGGATGTGGTTCTGTCTCTAACTTCAAATAGTCCACCAATGCGGTAGAGACAATGTTTCACAATTGTCGTTGTCGATGATGAAATTGGGCACTTTGTTCTTTACCGAACACCTTGAGTAAAAAATCTGATGGCTTTGTGTAGTGTTGGAGTTCTTTTGATTGCATAATAACCGCTGGATCACGCAGGTGGCTGCTTCTCCTTTTTCTTCGACAAAATCTTAATCTTCTGGCTCAGTCTCGATTAGCACCTCGTCTTCATCCTCATAGTATGCCATGTTGACGTGCCTTCTCTTCGGGCACTTATTGGACCTGTGTCCGGATTCGCTACACCTGTAACACTTGCCAACCCCGGGCTTGGCATATAGATTCTCCTTGCCTTTTATAGTGGGGGCAGATGCCGTCGCACGAGTTTGCTGGTGGGCGTCAATCACTTTACGGCCTGGAGGTCGTTCGCTCGATGTGGAACCTTGTTGAGTTATTATGCCACCGAATGTCCTTTCTGCTGTGTTCTTGAAGGGTAGGGCCTTGTTCTGCAATCTTTCAGCCTTCATGGTTTTGTTTTGGGCTTTGTCGACAGAGTATAAGTCTTGGAGGGTCACAAGCTCTTGGATGGGGTATTTTAATCCGTGGATGTACTTTGTAGTCTGCTGCTCCTCCGTTAGTGACAAATCATACCGTGATGTGAGGTGATAGAACTCCTCCGTATATGTTGTCACAGTTCTCATACCTTACCTACATTGCTCAAATTGATTGTAAATGATCTATTGATAATCATGTAGAAGGAATCTACAATGTAGTAGTTGCTTTATGCGCCTCCATGTCATCACTGATTGCTTTTTTTGACGTCTTCGTGAGATTTGTAATTGATCCCACTATGCGGCTGCTCCTCCCTTGAATTTGTATGCCACAAATTTGACTTGCTTCTCTATGGAAACATAATCCATGTCAAAGAATTTATCCACCTCGTAGATCCTATCCAGGAAGGATTTTATCTCAAGATTCCCGATGAAAGAGGGATGTCAATCTTCATCCTGTACTCCTGAAAATTTAGGTATCCTCCTTCGATACCATGATTAGGGTAAGGAATTCTAGCCTCCCTATTGGGGTCAGAAAACTCGACTCTCCTATTTGGATTAGGATTAGCGAATCTGCCATGCCTTTCGTACGCTAGGTCGTCATCTCCAAAGTCGTCATACTGATAAGAGAGGTTGTTGAACTCCTCGTCGGAGAAGTCATCAATTTGGGGATGTCGTAAAGGGTATTGATATGAGTGATTTGGGGCTGGTTGATTTGGATACGGTTGATATGAGGGTGGTTAATATAGGATGACAGTAGCTGGAATAGTTGAATCGGAGGTGGTTGGTTTAGTGGTGAGGGTTGTGGGTGAGAATTGTTTGAGAGAGGTGGAGGTGGTGGATCAGGATTACTTGATGAAGGTGGAGTTGGTGGTGGAGGGTTGTTTGCTGGACGATCCAACCCGCTTTGGTGCATATCATCAGTTAGGTTTCGATCATCAAGTTTGAGGGAGATCTTCTCGAGTTCTTGGACCACAACGTCCATGGTTGTATCAAGAGTTCTGAGCCTCCTTTCAAAAGTATCCATCCTTGTGAACATGTTTGGTTGTTTGTCATCATTTCTGGCCATCATCAGAGCATTCACTGAAGCTCTAATACCACTTGACGCAGACGGAGAAGTGAAAAAGACGAACAACGCGGGTTATATCTTGTTCTAGCGCTGACGAACCCTGAAAAGATTTCAGGTACGGATAACTTCTTAAAACCACGAGAAAGAATTACCCGAATCCACGAACCAAAAAAAAAAAACTTGAATTCACGAACAAATATAAAAAAAACTCATAGTTTATTGATTAAAAGATGAATATCTAAAACCCTAAAAACATATAGTCTTAATTCCTGTACTAACTGCAGCCAACTTGAATTAGGGAGTATATTTTCAGTCACAAAACTCTTAACAAACTTCTATGATTCTATCTATAGTTGACATGACAGGACGAAACTCTTTTCCTTATTTTCATTTTCTATTATGTTTGGAAATTAAATAAATATCTCTTATTTTTTCTCTCTAAACCAATCAAACAATAGACATGCCATACTCTTGACCTCCTCCTTTTTTTTTAACAAACAAACAAATCATATATCATAATGCTATTTATATTATTTTTTTATATATTAATTATTTTATGAATTGTAAATAACATTAGCAATTAACGGAGAAGACACATAATATATAAATAATAATATAATGCAGTACAATATAGTCATTGGCGGACACAGGTGAGGGCGAGTGGGGCCGGTCGCCCCCACTGAAATCCATGCACACAGAGCAGTATAGGGCATTTGGGACGGGTCGGATTGTAAAAAGACAGAACTGCCCGCTTCGTTCACAAAATTGGATCTTCGGACCGGGTTGTAAATGAAATAACCGCCTGCTTCGTTCACAAAAAAAAAAACTCTTCACAAAAACTCAGCCCACAGTGCTCTCGCCTCTCGGCCTCGATCGCCTTCAAAAAACCCTAGCGCATACAGACAACCTCTCTCTCTCTCTCTCCTCTCTCTCTCTCTCTCTCTGTGTGTGTGTGTCCGAGACTCTGAGCTCCAGAAGAGCCTTACCCCTCCTGCCTCCGCCTCCACCAGAGGCGGCGGATGGATTCTCTATGGCGAGAATTGGGCCTGGGTACCCGATTTTAATTTTTCGACCGCAGTACGATTTGATCCGACCACCTAGCTCCAACTTGACCAGCAGATCTCGCAGATGTTGGTTCAGCTGATTGGTCTGAGTTTTTGAATGAGTTCTTGTTGATTTTTTTTTTGATTTTCAGTGAGTGATTGTCGAATTCTTATTGTTCTTGTTTCAGTTTATGTTGAAAGAGAGATTGAAACTGTCGCCAGAAGAGGAGATGAAGCGGAGAGATGTGGTAGAAGAGCTGAAACAGGTCTTTTGGCTATAAATTTTATTTTTTTTATTTCCTTTTATGCTTTTTTGTCGATAAATTTCATTATTTTTGCGGAGAAAGTAGAGAAATTTAGTTAAAAATATTTCCTTAGGTTTATGGGAACAGATAATGCGGTTTTCTTTATTTTTTAAATTTGTCTATTAAAGAATGGGAAAATTTGTTGTGTTCAGTAGTGTTGAGAATTGAGATACTAGAACCCTTCCCTACGTTTTGCAATGCATCATCGGTTGACAACTAATACAACGCAGACGAGGGGCTAAATTAATTTTAAGGTACGTACTTCAAATCTATTGATTCTGACATAACTTTTCTTTTAAGTTCTGTATCCTACATGTATCTAGGTTTTGTTTATTTGTTTGATGTATGTTGGTTAATAATGTGTTAATCATATGTTTCTTAATTCTTGCTTTACTTAAGAGTTGCTATATGTTCTGATTTTGAAGGAGGGGCACTGGTCATTAATCTAATTGAACCCATTACAAAATTTTAAGTATTATGTTGTTTAGAATACATATTTATTAGTTAATATTCATGTTCTTGGTTAATTAATGAGTATAATATTTTAACTGAGTAAAATTCCTCTGTGAAAATACTGTGTACGCCACTGAGTGTGTCAATTAAGAATTCTTACTTTATGAATGACATTTCCGCCTCCACTGAATGAAAATCCTGCGTACGCCACTGAATATAGTAGCTCTACCATAATCAGATACACAGCCATAGAACGCACGTCAATCTAATGGCATCATTATCAGTGCCTTGTCAAATTCGATGTGTCTCTACTAATGAAACGACGACAAGACCAAGCCACAAAGAACAGAAAATTTAAAGCAGCAACGTGTATTTGAACGGAGGAGAGGAGCGTGCTCTCTTTTGCTACTCGCCCACGTGAGCGCTGACGGCATATACTAATTTCAAATATACAATGCACACCGACCGACGAGACCGACCGCTCGCTTTTTTGGTCACTAATTTTGTCTGAATCTTTTTGTCTCACATCGCATGGAGAAAAAATGATGCAGAAGAAGAAGAAGAAGTTGTGAAAAGATTGAGAAGCAGAGACAGCGACTCTGTCGCTGCCTGTATGCATTTATTCATTTCTCACCACCACTCAACTCCCCATTTCAATTTCAAAGTGAAAACTGCTACTTTGTGATTGGATGATCATGGAGTGAGTGCGATTCCGGGAGTTCGTGATCATCTCTCGAGATTTTCAAAGGTAATGCCACTTTCTTGTTTTCAATCATATGGCATTTTGGGTTTTCTCAAAATCTCTCTCTCTCTCTCTCTCTCTCTCTCTCTCACACACACACACACACACACACATTTCAATTCAATGACAACAGAAGGAGAAACCAGAACAACAATGGACGTTTTCACCCGTAAGCCAAAACCCTAATTTTCCCCCCTCTTTTCTTTTTGTAGTCTTCTCAGTTTGATTCATGTCATTAATTCAAATCAAATGAAGGCTTTGAATTTGACAATATAGGTGCTCGAATGGCATTCTGTGGTGACTCCATTTGTATGATGAATCAGGATGCACATAGTTGCAGACCCATTGAAGCTGTCTACGCTTCCACGTGCATAAACCACGTCCTAGTCATTTCAATTGATGCCTTCCTCTCTGTTGTATTGTTGTTCAATTTATTCAGTGGGTCACGACCCAAATTCAGGCTCTCCTCGCCATTAAAGATAGCATCTTTCGCATTGAATGGGTTTTTGGGATTGGCTTATCTCGGACTCGGGTTGTGGATTTTGGAAGAAAAATTTAGGATGGGGATGGATTTTGCACCTGTACATTGGTGGTTAGTTTTGTTAACTCAGGGGGTGGCTTGGGTTCTTGTTTGTTTGGTGGCAAGTACCAGAGACAACCTTCGGGTTTTGTCCTTGATTGTTACTGCCTTCTCTGGATTTCTTTGTGCTTCTTCTGTTTTAGAGATCGTGTCAGAAAAGAATTTGTCCATCAAGCTGTTCTTGGATATTTGTCCCTTACTGGGAGCAATCTTTTTGCTTCTTTGTTCTTTTAAACAATCCAAAGAAGCCGGGGATCCTAGAACCATTGGTGATCCCTTGTATAGACCCTTGAATGGTGAATCGCCCGATGATGCAATTCGTTCTGATGATCTTGTGACTCCCTTTGCAAATGCTGGATTTTTCAGTAGAATGTCGTTCTGGTGGCTGAACCCTCTGATGAAGAAGGGTTATGAGAAGCCACTAGAGGAAAGTGATATCCCTTTACTGAGTGAGAAAGACCGAGCGGAGAGCTGTTATTCTTTGTTTCTGGAGAAATTAAATGAGCAAAAGAAGTCGAAGCAAATGGGCCCATCATTGATTTTATGGACAATAGTGTCTTGCCACAGAAATGAAATTTTAATATCCGGATTCTTCGCATTACTCAAGGTACTCCTGATATCTTGTGGGCCAGTACTTCTTAAAGCCTTCATCAATGTGTCATCAGGGAAAGAGGGTTTTAAATATGAAGGCTACGTGTTGGCCTTTGGACTATTTCTTGCGAAATGTTTAGAATCCTTGTCTCAGAGGCAATGGTACTTCCGAGCCAGAAGGTTAGGACTCCAATTGAGGTCTTTGCTAACTGCAGCCATATTCAGGAAGCAACTTAAGCTGTCAAATGCGGCAAAGCTGTTCCATTCATCTGGGGAGATTATGAACTATGCCACTGTGGATGCATATAGGATTGGTGAGTTCCCATTCTGGTTTCATCAGACTTGGACAACAAGCTTCCAGCTATGCATTGCATTGGTAATTCTTTACAACTCTGTCGGCCTTGCAACAATATCTGCAATGGTTGTGATCATCATCACTGTGGCCTGCAATGCTCCACTGGCCAAACTGCAGCATAAGTTTCAGTCAAAGCTCATGAATGCTCAGGATGGGAGGCTGAAGGCTATGTCCGAGGCTCTGGTGTACATGAAAGTCTTGAAGCTTTATGCTTGGGAAACACATTTCAAGAAGGTTATAGAAGGGCTTAGAGAAGTGGAGTATAAATGGCTATCAGCATTTCAGCTTCGAAGAGCTTACAATTCCTGCCTCTTTTGGATGTCTCCTATACTTGTATCAGCGGCTACATTTTCAACATGTTATCTTCTTGGTATTCCTCTTAATGCAGCAAATGTTTTCACCTTCGTAGCGACACTGAGACTTGTTCAGGATCCAGTTAGGCAAATTCCCGATGTCATTGGAGTTGTAATTCAGGCAAAGGTTGCTTTTGAACGCATTGCTAAGTTTCTAGATTCCCCCGAACTACAGACCATGCATGCTAGAATAAAGTACTCTACAAAAATCAAGGATCCAATCGTGATCAAATCAGCCAATTTCTCTTGGGATGAGCATATGCTGAAGCCCACGTTAAGGGATATCAACTTAATGGTTAAGTCTGGGGAGAAGGTGGCAGTCTGCGGAGAGGTTGGCTCAGGAAAATCATCTCTTTTGGCAGCGATTCTTGGTGAAATTCCAAAGACTGATGGAACGGTAATTTTATTTTAGTAGCTTGATCCTTATATTCTTCTATATTAGTGACTTTGCTCCCTAAACAATTTAACTTTGCAAACATGACTCATGCAATTTATTAGGGGAAGGATGGGTTCTGACAGGTACTCATTTACAGTTGAAATATTAGCTTGTGTGTATTGAGTTGGGGTGGTGGGGGGTGCAGATGGGTGTGTGCATTGACTTGTGTCTGTGTTGTGTGGATTAATATCATAGATTCGTAAGGGCTTCAAGAAATCAAAAGCGTACGCTACCTGAAATCTGCTGATAACCCATCATAATGTAATCAATGATGATTTATAACAATGTTGTCTCTTGAAACGACAGGTACGTGTTTGTGGAAAAATTGCATATGTTTCTCAAAATGCATGGATCCAGACAGGAACAATACAAGATAACATTCTATTTGGGTCTCCTATGGATAATCAAAGATACCGAGAAACACTAGAGAAGTGTTCTTTAATTAAGGACATTGAGCTGTTACCTTTTGGAGATTTTACTGAAATTGGAGAAAGGGGGGTAAATCTTAGTGGTGGTCAGAAGCAACGTCTTCAGCTTGCTCGTGCTCTGTATCAGAATGCAGATATATATCTCCTCGATGATCCTTTCAGCGCTGTTGATGCCCACACTGCTTCTAGCTTATTTAATGTAATAGGTCTTTTACTTGTTTTTTACTTTTTTTTTTCGAAATACAAATGTTATGCTTGTCTTGTCTTTCAACTGCTGCAAGAGCTCATTCCAACTTGGTCTCTGTGTGTGCAGGAATATGTCACGGGAGCTCTATCAACCAAGACAGTCCTGCTAGTGACTCATCAAGTGGATTTCCTGCCAGCATTCAACTCTATATTGGTTAGTCCTCGTATCATTAGTCTCTTTCCCTTTGCATACAAGTTCTCGATGCTTTATGCTTAGTGCTCCTTTTCTTCACTCTTATCAGCTGTTTTTGATGTCAAGGTATCAGAGGTGAAAATTTTGCCCAAGAAGTGATTTTCCCTCTTTGATTACTGAAGAAAGTGGAGAGCAAGGTTTAAAATATTGCCCAAACCCGATATGTATAGCCGATACGGATATTGCAGATATGACAGGGAAGATACTGATATTGTTGATACAACCTACAGGAAACGGCTGATATTTCCCACATTGCCGATTCGTTACAAAAAACCTACATCCGAAATCAACACTGATATCGAGATTTCAAACCTTGGTGGAGAGTACCTGGAAAAGAAAAATCTAAGCTATATTTTCCTCCATGTTTTATAGATGGCAATTGGAGTAGAAAACCCTGCCTTCTTAAAAATTATTTTTAATGAAATATCTAAGAGAAAAACATTATATAGAATCAAAACTCAAAACCATAGATAACAAATGTATGAGAAGTACATGCCATACCAAGTACAAGATGAAATAGTTTAACAGAATATGAAAGAGGCTCACAGTCTTCACACAAACCCCACACAGAGAGAATGGTAAAGGCTGCTCACATTCCCTAGGAGTTGGGCTCCCAAGCCTCTCAGTAGTGGAATTGTCCGACTTTAGATGGTACTGCTAATCTTGCATGATTACATCATTAGCGTCTCTATAGTCTTTCAGTCATTTGAGAGGAGCATCCAGTGTTTGATTTTAGAGAGTATCTGTCAGATAAAGATACACCTGTATGGGGACTTTCTAACATTAATAGATTAATAAATATTTGATCATTTATTTCTCATCAAATAGCGCAAGCATGTGTGAGCCCCCCTATGTTCCTCACAAAATTCTTAACAACCTTGCCTACTCTATGAGCTCCATATGAAGTCCAAGGTTGATTGAATGTATGCAGTGCCTAAATACCCTTGAACTCTCCTTAAAATGATACCACAACTATCAAAAGGGAATTCTATGGGTAAAGGGAAGAGGAATGGAGTTTATCCACCTTGTTATTCAAAAGAGGAAAAAGAATTCAGATTCATCATTCTCATATAATCTTATATACTCTTTGGACTTGGAGTCTTCTGAACAGGCTGGTGGGAGTAATGCAGATAGTTTTCTCTTTGATCTTTCTATCTTTTCAGAAACTAATATCCTCACGCACCTATTATTCTCGAGTGAAGGATGCTTCTCTCTTTCATGTAGTAATATAATTGGTTAGCTATTTAATCAGTATGTAGATACAGTTGTTGCTTTGGTGATGTAATTTGAAATAGTTCCATGTCTTTGCAGTTGATGTCAGATGGGGAAGTCTTGCAGGCTGCTCCTTACCATGAGTTACTGGCATCCAGCAGAGAATTTCAAGACCTTGTCAATGCACATAAAGACACTGTTGGGTCTGAAAGGCTTGACCAACTAGTTTCTAAAGTAAAAAACAAGGCATCTAAAAGAGAGATCAACAGTGCACAGTACATTAAACAGACCCAAAGGGATAAAGCACCAGGAGTAGAGCAGTTAATTAAGAAAGAGGAGAGGGAAACGGGTGACATGAGTTTCAAGCCTTACCTGCAATACTTGAATCAGAACAAGGGCCTTTTTTATGCCTCACTATCTGCTATTTGTCATGCAATATTTGTTTCTGGACAGATCTTGCAGAATTCATGGATGGCCGCTAATGTTCAGAATCCTCAAGTGAGCATGCTGAGTCTGATATCAGTATACCTGGCAATTGGGTTTAGCACGTCCATCTTTGTATTTTTGAGATCTTTATTAGTGGTTGTGCTTGGCATGCAGTCTTCAAGATCTTTATTTTCCCAGCTGCTCAACTCACTATTCCGTGCTCCAATGTCATTCTTCGACTCCACTCCTATTGGAAGGATACTAAGTCGGGCAAGCATTCCCAAGATTTAGACTTTGACTTAAACTTTTATCTCGTACGTCAGACAGGATTTTAACTTATTTATTGTCTCCATGCAGGTGTCTTCTGATTTGAGTATTGTTGACCTTGATGTGCCATTCAGTTTAATCTTTACATTATGTTCTACATTAAATGCATTCAGTAATCTTGGTGTGTTGGCTATTGTTACCTGGCGGTTCTATTTGTTGCCATACCATTGGTCTATCTAACTTTCAGATTGCAGGTATATACAAATTGTAATCCTTAATGTAGTTCTATGTGCCTTTTAAGTATAAGTAATCATGTTTCTTTGTGTTTTGCATCCACAGAGATACTACTTTGCTGCTGCAAAGGAGTTGATGAGGTTAAATGGCACCACGAGATCTCTTATAGCAAATCATCTTGCTGAATCCATATCAGGAACAATGACAATCAGGGCTTTCCAAGAAGAAGAGCGGTTCTTTGCCAAAAATTACGAGCTTGTTGACCAGAATGCCAGTCCTTTCTTCCATAATTTTGCCGCAAATGAGTGGTTGATCCAACGATTAGAGACCGTGAGTGCTGCAATTCTTTCTTCCTCAGCGCTTGTCATGGTTCTGCTTCCTCAAGGAACTTTTAGCGCCGGTAACTATTTAAACTGCTCTCAGGTTAACATGGATGCTTAACAGTTACGGATGATCGATTACTCATGGCCATACATATGAAAATATCACATTACTAGCACAAAATTGTTTAAAAAAAAAAAATCCAATTATCACAGAAGTATCATGACAACATACTGAAAGTTGGTAATATACCTATTAGATCTAACAGGTAACCTCTTTCCTCATTAAAAAAAAAAAAAATCTAACAGGTAACACCCTCAATTGAGAAATTGTTTCCCTTGGTTGACTCATACCAGGACTCATCTCCTGTGTGATTTTTTCCCCTGTATGTTTTGAGGTCTTACCATCCCCTCCATTAAGTGTACATATGTATCAGCACCCACCTTCAAATCATTGTGTATCATCTCAAGAAATCCACTCAAGCACACTGACTTAAGTTTGGCAACACACAGCATTTGTTGTATTCTATATATATGTTGTTATGAAGAGTAAGTGAACCCAGTTGGGTGTCCCTTTTCCAGGATTTAGATGTTGGACCATGTGTTCCCTCTCACTATATACTAGAGAAAGTGTTAAGTACCCATCAGGTTGACCGAATATGTGTCTGTATCGATTGGGAGAAGGAAAAGCTTTCCATGTAATCTACTATAATTGTAAACTTTTCTAACTATTTTTCCAAGTGGTTATGATGAGAAAAATTGTTTTTTATGCAGGATTTATTGGAATGGCCCTGTCTTATGGTCTTTCATTAAACAATTCCCTTGTCTTCTCAATACAAAATCAGTGCACTCTTGCAAACAACATCATCTCTGTTGAAAGGCTTAATCAATACATGCATGTACAAAGTGAGGCTCCAGAAGTTGTTCAAGGAAACCGACCCCCTCCCAGTTGGCCTGCTGTAGGTAGAGTAGAGATAAAAAATTTGCAGGTAAATCTTCATTTAAAAATAGCAATTAATGTTTTTAGCAGATAATGACAATTATATATTTATCTTGATGAAAAAGTTTACATTAAACAGATCAGGTATAGGGAAGATACTCCACTTGTACTTAGAGGAATCAATTGCATATTTGAAGGAGGGCACAAGATTGGGATTGTAGGGAGGACTGGAAGTGGGAAGACCACTCTAATAGGTGCGCTATTTCGCCTTGTTGAACCGGCAGGAGGGAAAGTTATCATTGATGACATTGACATCACCACAATTGGGCTCCATGATTTGAGATCTCGCTTTGGGATTATCCCTCAGGATCCAACTCTTTTCCATGGGTCTGTCAGATATAACCTGGATCCTTTAGGCCAGTATAAGGATCAGCAGATATGGGAGGTAAAAACCATTGATATATTTTTTTTTCTTTTGAAATGAGTACAATAGTTCTGAAGTATTATAATTGCTATTTACTGCTACTAATATCCATAAAAGATTCCATGGTTGTTATTTGTGAAGCTCAGTGATATTGGTTGTCCTTTTTCTTTTCATGAAATAAATTGTAAGACTGAAGTCTCTTCCTAATAAGAATTTAATAAAACATTTCTCTAAACTAAATATTACAAACTCTTGGTCTGTTACTACAAATACCCTCGAGAGAAAAAAAAGAACAAATTAAACAATCCCATCAGCTACAAAAGAAGATAAAAACAATGACCATGATTGCGATATTGCAAGGTGATTTATTTGATTCTAAAGAACTGCATCTTTATTGATTATCAAAAGAGTTACAAAATGCAATTACATAGAACCCTAAGCACTCCTCTTCCTATATAGATGTATACAAGACAAAATCTTCCTCAAACTATAACTGTGAGTATTAATGGGAATCCAAAACATCAAATACTACTAGGACTCTATAACCAAACAACTCAGTTAATTAACTAATTGCTATTATTCCAAACACAAGTTTTTTGATACCATATAATTCTCTTTGTTGCCTATGTCACCACAAATTTAACATTGCTTGTGGTTGGAGCTTTTCATACCCCGTTATGGTGAAAACTAGGACTAGATTGGTTATTAGGAATCTCCTTCCCATGTAATCCCATTTTCGGCTTCTTTGATGCAGTTTGAGAATAGTAATTTTATTTCTTGATAGAGAAACAAGGAAGCAAATGCCTCCAACATTTCATTAAAAATATTTTAACAAAACTATCTCCATAATGGAGGGACACAAACACTTGTGATATAGTCTTACCCCTAAAAAAGGGTAAAATCCTGATCCAATAGATGACTCCATGAATAGAAGCAAAGCATGTCCTTGTTGCCCTAGTGTTACGGTGATTAGATCTCAACCTAACTATCTTATGCGAAAATCATGGAGCTGACACTGCCACCAAAGTTCAAGTTCAAAGAATGGCGCGTGTACTGGAAGAGACTCAAGAGAACCATGGCTATTTGATTATAGAAGAAGGTTTTGTAATCAGAACAATAGTAGAATTTCTATTTTATATATTGGAGTAGTAACCTGAGTTGTAGCAGGATTAGTAGTTTTCTTTTTATGTAATTTGCTTTTCTTTTAGATTTTCAATTTCTTTTAGGATTAGTTTTTCTATTTCAATTGTAACTAGGAGAGTACAATTTTATAGCCTATATAAAAGGTCCTCGTGTATTCTATTGGAGAATATACAATCGATGAAAAGTTTTTCACTCTCAATTGATCTTGATTATTAAATTTCTCAATCCTAAATTCTGTTAATGGTAGGATGTCTTAATCAGACTCAATTAGTGGTGAGATGCCTTAATTGATTTATCAGTTACTTTCTATTCTCTCTACCTCACACATCAAAATTTCTCTCTGTTGAATCTTTGACGAGTCCTTATCATTGATGACTCTTCACTACCTCACCTCAACTTCGTTTACATCATCTCTCTCCCTTCTAACTATTCAAGTTAAAGCCTGATCTTCTTGCTACTCTACAACTGTTCAAGACTCTTGCAACAATTTTTGAAAAAGTGCCAGCGGCTTCTGCACTCAAGACTGCATCCAACGCCCAAGCGCTCGCACACAAACGTACCATGCCGAGGTGCCAGACGATTAGTTCACGAAAACCAACGGGCGTGTTCTAGACCCTCCCATGGTCAGAATTTTAAGCGTGTTCATTTTAAGGTCCTCTAGAGTGCTATCATCTCGACCTCATCTGCATGAGTGTCTCGATCTCGAGACAATTCAGTTTTCATCGTCTGCACTTGTTCTCTTATGTATCTGTTTAAAAATCAATCACAACAACCAGACAACTAAGATCATATCTACCATCAGCTCAGTTGTTTTCATTATATCAACTTTTAATTTAAAGTCTTGATATACATCATCCAGACGATTATCTATTTTGATCTCCTTTCTACATCAAAAGTGAATAAGTGATTCTGCTTCTCCCTTATAATTGATTTAGTCTCTTTATTGTACGTAGAATCTGTTTCCTATATAACAATCAACATCTAATTAGCACTTTGATTTTGATATTGATCACTTGTCATGTTAAAGAATCACAACTGATATTACTTGTTTTAACTCGTTTTTCCACCAATGGTCTTCTTGTTGGTGAAATATTTCTTTGAGTTGTTTTATCTATTATTTTCGCTCACGTACACATTTCACATCAATTTGGTATCAGAGCCCAGTTAAGTAGGAATTGCACAATTAGGTAGGATTGCACAGTTAGGTAGGATTTACATCTTAGGCATGTTTATTTACTTGTTTGCATTTTAGAAAAATTAGTGTAATCTTTAGGAAACTTGAAGGGTAAATCCTTTCCCTGAAATTTTCATGCAATTGGTGTCTAACAAAGGGTATTTCAAAGTGGTTACTTATTTAAGGAATGCTGAAAGGTGAAAAATCTCCCACTTGATTTATTTCACTGATTTGGCTGATTGGATTGGTAAGATTAGGGTTTAGTTAATTTAACAATCTTAAAAATACCAACAAAATAAAATAAAAATTAGTTAGCTTTGTTTACATATTACTTCTAGGACTCATACATTACATGTCAACTCGTAGTGGTAACTCATATTTGCTAGATGAGTCTAGTAAACTCGGGTCCATTCCAATAGAGTTCCAACCCACCCTAGCTGAAGTCATGGCTAAACTTGAAGCCTTGACTCAAATCGTGCCCAAACTACAGGCTGAACGTAAAACACCCGAGACGGAGGATACCCCATCGAGAAACTACCGCCGTGATAACTCTGCTGATCCATCCAATCCTAATACTCAATATATGAAAAGCATCAAGATCGATGTCTCCACCTTTGATGGACGTCACAACCCACAACTTTTTCTAGATTGGACACTCCAACTAGATATGTACTTCACATGGTACGAACTCATCGAGTCTAGAAAAGTTAAGTTTGTTACAATGAAGCTGTTTGTTCAAGTTATCAGTATTGGACCAATCTAGAGAACAGATGCGTATCTCGAGGTCAATCACAGATTGACACATGGGGTAGGACGAAAAATGAGTTACAAACAAAGTATGTATCACCATCATTTAGTGCCCGTCTCATGAACAAGTGACACTGATACACTCAAGACAACAAATCGACAAAGGAGTACGTGGTAAAATTTGATGAGTTTCTCATCGGTGCAGTACCCTCAACACTGAGAGACAAGTCAAACCCTTTCTAGATTCAGAGCCAGACTTAGAGAATACTTGCGAATCGCTTTGTTAGGTAGAGGAGTCAACGAGTTAGAGGTAGCCTACACATTAGTTCAAGATTTAGATTCTCTTAGGTCTAACAACAACACTAGGGGTTTTGATTCAAAATCGAGTGTGTCTAGAACCTACTCTTTTCAGTTCAATAAGTCTAGCACACAATCCTTCTCCCAAAAGAAAGATTTTAAGAACAAAAATAGAGATGATCGTAGCAAACCTTCCGAACAAAACTTTTACAAAATTAGTGCTTCCACAAATTGTTATAGATGTCAAGGTTATGTGCACATTGCAGCTAACTATGGTAGTGAAATTAAGATCACTTTTGTTGACAGAGTTCTCACAGAAGCTCCCGGTTCTGACTCCGAGGATTTTGCATCTCACTTGAATCTAGATGAAAGTGACGATTCTGATTATAATCAATAAGGTTCTGATGTTGAATGCAACTGTATTCGACCCGCATCTTCAAATTATATATCTGTTGTCAGGTTTGCGTTTTCACAATATGAAGAGAAAGATGACTGGTGAAGAACTGTTATCTTCCACATATTCACTAAGATTGGGGGAGAATTAGAAAGTGATAGTGAATAGTAGAAGTTGTGTTAATATAATATTGTCCATAATGATCAAAAATGTTGGATTGAAGGCTGTAACTCATCTCCATCCATATAAGGTGTCATGGATCAACTCCACGGCCTTAGACGTAAAACAACAATGTCTTGTATCAATTGACTTTGAACTTTATAAAGACAAGATATGGTATGATGTGGTTATAATGGATGTAGGTCAAATCATTCTAGAACGACCATGGCTCTTAGACAAGGTGTTACTATTCACGATCGATCAAACATGTGTCAATTTGAACACAAGGGTAAGAAGATCAAGTTGATACCCCTCTATAGCTAAACATCCTAAACCTAATCTCCACCGAAGAAGTCGAAAGGAGTTCATTGATCAGTGTGACAGAACTTGATCAAGAACTTAAGAACGGTGTCCCATTCATGATCTTAGCTGCTAGAGAAGTAGTTAAAACACCAGATTCCTTCAGAAGTCACCCTTATGATTGAGGAGTTTAGTGATGTCTTTCCCAAAGACCTTTCGAATAGATTAGGGGTGTCAATTGGGCCGTCCGGGCCAAACCCGGCCCGCCCGGCCAAAAGGTGGGCGGCCGGCCCGGTCCGGGTTACGTAAATGGAACCTGGGCATGGCCCAAGGCCCGGGTGCCCCGGGCCAGACCCGGGCCGGCCCGACAATTAATAAAAAATAAAAAACTTAAAAAACTTTAAAAATTCAAAAAAATCTTAAAAAAGTCTTAAAAATTCCCAAAAATTACTTGTTCAAGTTATAAAAATAGTAAAAAATATTACAAGGCGTGAAATGAAAATATATATTTTTGTTAATGATCCAATAAAATGGATAATTGATACAAATACAATTGAAGTATAAATCAATACATAAAAAAAGAACAAGTCCTCATTCTTCATACATTTTATCTATCATAAATAAAAAATTCAAGTCTTCATTCATCTTCTGGGGGAGTCTTCTGGAGATTCTTTGATGAGATCGTCAATTATTTTATTTTGACTTCTCTTTTCCGCATCCAGCCAATCCTTCCCGCATATTAATATCTCGATCGCATCTGATGCCAGACGGTTCCTCGTATCAGTCAGCACTTGACCACTTATACTAAAAGCAGACTCCGAAGCAACTGTAGATGCCGGAGGAGTTGGTAAATCACGTGCCATGATGAAAAGCACATGATAAGTTAATGCCTGTGATTTTCATCATGCCAAATAATCAAAAATTTTAAATCTTGAGTCTTGATCGTCCTCAGGAGTCACAACAGGTATATAATAATGATGTTCATTTAAAGAGTTAGAAGTTCTAGATTTTTTGAAAGCTGATAAAAGATCAGAAAATAATGAATTTCTACTACTAGAGGTTGAATAACTTCGAGTTGAAGAAGATTATTTATTTCCGTAAGTAGTTTCATAAAAATCATATAACTTATTTATAGAAGAATTAATATCTGCCCACATTAGAGAAGAACTATCCTCATAATCCATCCTTTCATAAAAATTTTCAAGTAAAAATTTGCATCTATTAAATTTAATCCTAGGATCCATAATAGCAGCAAAATAAAAGATAAAAGAAATTTTTTTAAAATATTTATTAAATTTTTTCTCCATGGGAGCAATAATATCTCTTACAGTTAACTCATAAAATATTATATTTGTCGTAGGGTAATAAATACCAGAAAATAATTTTGTTATTCTTTCAAATCTTTTTAAAAATTCACAAATTCATTCACAAATTTCTCATTCCTCATCAGAAATAAAATAGTTAGACAATTTTACAACAATAAACTTATTTATTGCCTCCTTATAAGAAATTGCTTTACTCAATATATTCTGTGTTGAGTTCCAACGAGTTAGTACATCTTGAGGTAATTTTTAGCAGGTAACTCTAAGCCCGAATAAATTTGTCTGAAGGTTTGCCTTCTTGGGCCGCTACTTTTAATAAATATAATAATTCTCTTAATTTTTAAATATAATCATTAATTATTTTTAAACCATCTTGTATGCACAAATTAATAATATGACAAACACATCGAATATGAATTTTTCCATTCAAAACGGGTTTTAAATAATTTTTCAAAATCTCAACTGCTGCAGTATTTTCGCTAGCATTATCAAATGAAACAGTAAAAATTTTAGAATCAATTTTATATTCTCTAACAATACGCATTATAATTTTACTAAGATTTAAAGCATTATGAGGATGATGAAACTTTTTAAAACTGATAAATCTTTTATTTAAAACCCAATCAGAATCAATAAAATGCGCAGTAATAACAATATAATGGTAGCCGTTAAGGACTTCCCAACAATCAGAAGTGAGTACAATTTTATGGGGTAAAGATGATAAAACTGCAACTAATATTTGTTTTTGTTCTTCAAATACTTTAAACATTTCTGATCTTATAGTGTTCCTACTGACTGGCTCATAATCAGGATTATGAGTGGTTCTAATATAATATATAAATTCACGTCTACAACCATGCTAAAAGGCTGTTCAGACCGAATAAGAAATTTCGCTAAATTTGTTTTATCTGTTGCACGATTATAACTAAAAATGTCTAAAGTGTCACCCAAAGTGCTAATTTGGGTTTGTCGTGGTTGGTGTTCGGGGTGTTTGCTCTTAATATGTCGGGCAAGTGGACCAGTTCCTGCATTTTTGGGAAAAGAATATGAAACATCTGGGCACAACTTGCATTGAGCCCTCCTAACTCCATTAACAGTTTATTTATCAAAATATTTTCAAACTCCATACCTAAGAGTTGTGGAGGTTGTTGATACCTCGGGGGAACTAATAGGTATATGAGGAACAATGCTAGGTACATCAGAAGAAGCATTAAAATCTGTGCATGGTGTAAGTTGTGTGTATGGAAGTTGTGTAGTGTCGTCTAGTGGCATATTTAGGGCGTTCCAAGTATCATTACTAATACCAAAATTATCACAAATTTTAGAACCAGAAGGTTGGCTAGATCCAGCTTGACTAGAATTGGCATCCATTTTTTTATAGGAATATAAATACCGATTGAAGAGCTTGAAGAGCTTGTAGAGAGATTTTGTAGAGCTTGCAGAGAGAGCTTGTAGAGCTTGAAGACTTGAGGCTTGAGAGCTTGAAGAGCTTGTAGAGAGACCTTGAGTCTTG
This sequence comes from Agave tequilana, assembly GCA_038442645.1. Lineage (NCBI taxonomy): Eukaryota > Viridiplantae > Streptophyta > Magnoliopsida > Asparagales > Asparagaceae > Agave > Agave tequilana. Next base: position 130,131 of record JAVJIF010003280.1, read on the forward strand.
AGGAGCTTGTAGAGAGAATAGAGAACTTGTAGAGCTTGAGAAGATGAAGAGTAGTTTTTATTATGTGAAATGAAGTGGGGAAGTCCAAGTATTTATAGAGGAGAAAGTATTTTTTGCAATTTTTATTTTGCAAAAAACACAAAAAAGCAACATATACACGTTAGGGGGATTTTTGCAAAAAAATTGCAAAATCCCAATGGCTATAAGAGCCGTTGGGGTGTAGCCAGGGGGTTGCAAATTTTTTTTTTGAAAAAAACCCCAACGGCTCTTAGAGCCATTGGGCTCTTGTCCGGGCCGTGCCGGGCCGGTTTTGGCCCGACCCGGCAAGCCCAACGACTCTTAAAGCCATTGGGGTATTCCGGGCCTAGCACGGCCCACCGGGCCTTGGGCCGCCAAATGGCGGACCTGGGGCCGACCTGCTGGAATCCCGGACCCGGGCCGGGGTTGGGTCGGGTCCTGACTGGGCCGGGCCGTGCCCGTGCGGGTTGCCGGCCCGGCTCAATTGACACCCCTAAAATAGATTACTATCAATGCGTGACATCCAACCCGCTATCGATCTAGTACCCGGATCAAGTCTGTCAAACTTGCCAATTACTGAATGAACTCAACTGAGCATGCAGAGCTCAAGAGGCAAGTCAATGAGTTGGTAGCCAAAGGCTTCATTAGAGAGAGCAAGAGCCTATATGCGGTCTCCGCATTAACATCAAAGAAAGATAGATCATGACGTATGTGCGTGGACAGTAGAGTGATTAACAAAATTCACAATCAAGTATGTCTTTCCAATTTCAAGATTGGGTGATATGATATGATGTCTGGTGCCACAATCTTTTTAAAGATATATCTAAAGAGTGGTTATCACCAATTCACATTTATCCGGGAGACGAATAGAAGACTGCTTTCAAGACGGAAGATGGACTATATAAATGGATGGTCATGTCATTTGGATTGACTAACGCTTCAAGTATATTTATGCGAGTGATGACTGAAGTACTATGATCTTTTATGGAAAAATTTCTTATAGTTTACTTTGATGACATCCTCACTAATAACCATCTCATGAGCAATATTTAGAACACTTTCATCAAGTTTGTATTGCGTTAAGAAAGGAAGAATTGTATATTAATCCGACGAAATGTGCCTTTTTTCAACAAAAGTCTACTTTCTAGGATTTGTAGTTTCTTCGAATAGAGTTTTCGCGGATTCAGAAAAATTGAGAGCCATTGAGGAATGGCCAGAACTGAAGATCATCCATGAGGTGAGAAGTTTCCACGGACTTACTATCTTCTATCGACAATTTATAAAAGTATTCAGCACTATCATGCCTCATAATAGTGAGTTTGTATGATCTAATGCTACTGCTAAAGCATTTATTGAGATTAAGGCAAGAAATGATCAGTGCCTCAGTTATGCATCTCACTGATTTTTTAAAGATTTTTGAAGTAGCATATGATGCATCTGGTATAGGTATAGTTTTAGCTCAAAAAAGGCATCCAATTTTTACTTTAGTGAGAAACTGAATGACGCAAAGCAAAAATACTCTACTTATGATAAGGAGTTCTATGTTGTGATTCAAGCGCTTCACTATTGGCGACATGATTTGCTACTGTAAGAATTCGTTCTTTTCTAACCACGAGACTCCCATTGGATTGAGTTTTACAATACTACATATTCACCCTACGTCACAAAGCGAGAGTTGAAAATAAAGTCACCAACACTCTCAGTCGTATATTCATTCTGGCAAAGATGACAACTGTAGTTAGTGGTTTTAACAGAGTGAAAACTGAGTATGAGTCATGTCCTGATTTTCACGAGATATACACGGAACTAAAAGATGGATAACACGAGAAGTTGATGGATTTATTCTGCACGATGAATATTTGTTTATAAGCCGTAACTATGCATTTCAAGAACCTCTCTTAGAGAATTTCTTATTTGAGAATTGAATGCCGGTGATCTAGGTGAACACTTTGGGAACGAGAAGACCATAGAAACTGTTGAGTATAGGTTCTATTGGCCTACTTTGAAATGCGATCTTTCTAAGCATGTTGGTCGATGTCACATTTGTTAACTAGATAAACAAAAAATAAAACATTAGTTTGTACACCCCACTCCCTGTCCTGAAATGTCCTTGTAAAGATGTGAGTATGGATTTCATGTTAGGTTTACTGAAAACTTTAAAAAAAACACGATCCTGTTTTAGTTGTGAACCGTTTCTCTAAAATGGCCAATTTTCTACCTTGATCTATAACTGAAGACGCCTCTAGAGTTGCTAAGATATTTTTTGACTCTGTTGTCAAATTATATGATTTGCCTAAATACCATTGTGTCCGATAGAGATGTCAAATTTACGAGTTACTTTTGAAAATCACTTTGGCACATGTTAGACACAAAACTAAAATTCTTCACTAATTTTCAGCCTTAGACTGATGTTATCAATAGGAGTCTAGGGAATCTGTTACGCACATTAGTTGGTGAATACATTAAAAGTTGGGTTCTTAAACTTGTCACTGTAGAGTTTTCATATAATACAACTGCGAATATGACTACAAGTAAATCACCACATGAGATTGTTTATATTTTTAGGCCTAGACAACCCATCGACCTTATTCCTATGTCTGATGACATTAGAGCATCAACCTCTGCATCATCATTTGCATGACTTATACAAATAAGTTATGGATAAAATTACTCAAAGTAATACCAACTATAAGCTACGAGCTGACATAAAAAATTTAAAATTTTTAATGTTGGTGATTATGTGATGGTACAGATTCGTTCAAAATAATTTTCACCCAGAACGTTAAGAAATTACATGCCATTAGTGCTGGACTATTTCAAATTTTAAAGAAGCTAAATGATAATACTTATGTTATTGATTTTTTTAAGATTTTGAAATCAGTTCTACATTCAATATTAAAGATCTATTAGATTATAAGAGTCTTAATTTTAACCCTAGTAACCTATTAGATGATGAACCATCCCATGAGCCTATTTCTGAGGGAATTTTTCTTCCATTACTTCCAATTATATTACCCAAGACAGTGGATCAGGTTGATAAAATTGTAGATAATGAAATTATCACCACCTAAAATGGTGAGACTCACAAGATTTGGTTCAATGGAAAGGAAAACTACCGACAGATGATTCATGAATATATTGAAGTCAGCTGAGAAAGATTGATTCTGATATATTGAAGTAGTATGAGAGTTCTTCTAATTCAAACTCAATAGAGTCGAGTTCTTTCCAACCCGTAGAGAATAATGCAGACATCATAGAGCTGTCACCGCCACTAAAGTCCAAGTTTAAAAAATTAGCGTGCGTATCTAAAGAGACTCAAGAGAACCTTGATTATTTAGTTCTAGAAGATAATTTCATAATCAGAGTAGCAATAAGATTTCTATTTTATATATTGGAGTAGTAATCATAGTTGTAGTAAGATTAGTACTTTCTTTTTACATATTTTTGCTTTCATTTAGATGTTCGATTTCTTTTAGGATTAGTATTTTTATTTCAATTGTAACTAGGAGAGTACAATTTTGTAGTGTATATAAAGGGCCCTCGTGTGTTCTATTGGAGAATATACAATCAATAACAAGTTTTTTCACTCTCAATTGAGTTTGATTATTGAATTTCTCAAATTTAAATTCTGTTAGTGGTGAGATATCTTAATCAGACTCAATTAATGGCGAGATACCCTTATTGATTTATCGATTACTTTCTATTCTCTTTCTACCTCACACATCAAATTTCTTCCCTGTTGAATTTTCGCTGAGTCGTGATCATCGACGACCCTTCACCGCCTCACATCAACTTTGTTTACATCATCTCTCTCCCAACTATTTAAATTAAAGTTTGGTCTCCTTACTGCTCCACAACTGCTCAAAATTCTTGTTGCAATTCTTAAAGAACTACCCGCGACTTCTGCACTCAAGACTGGGCCCAGCGCCCAAGCCCTCGCGCACAGATGCGCCACGCTTAGGCGCCAGACGATCACGCACTAGGAAACCAACGGGCGTGCTCGAGCCCCTCATATGGTCGGAATTCTGAGTGAGTACTCGTAAGTGTTTGTTTTGAAGTCCTCTACAGTACTACCATCTCAACCTAATCTGCATGAGTGTCTCGATCTCTCGACAATCCAGCTCTCATTGACTGCACTTGTTCTTATCTGCGTGAGTTCAGAAATCAACCACAACAATCATACAACTAAGATCATATCTAACATCATCTCAGGTACTATTTTCATTACATCAACCCTTAATTATAAGTCTAGATATACATCATCCAGTTGATTATCTATTTTGATCTCCTATCCACATCAAAAGTGAGTGAGTGATTATGCTTTTTCCTTGTAATTTATCTAGTTTGTTTATTGCACGTATAATCTGTTTACCTAAATAGCAAATATCATCTAATCAACACTTTGATATCTGATATTGATATAATGACTATTAAAGAATTATAACTGATATTACTTGTTTTAACTCGTTTTTCTGCCAACAGTTTTCTGTTGGTGAAACGTTTCTTTGAGTTGTTATATCTATTGTTTTCACCCACGTACATGTTTAACATCACTATCATACTCAGAAATTCTAGAAACAACTAAATGGGCGGACCCTTTTGGATATGAGGTGACTCCTTGTTTGTGTCCAAGTGATGAATAATTCACACGATCAATCGTCTACCTTGATTCCATCCCCTCACCCTTACTGATTGTGCGGACAACGAGTTAGTTTGCGACAAGGCTTCATTTCCTCACTAAAAATTGCATAAGGAGAAGGGATGGAAACCTCCTCATCAGGACTCGTTGGAACATTCACCTCGTGTATTGACATGTTCATCATCCTCATTCTTATTTTCTAAGCAAAATAAACACTATCTCAGACCTCCCTACTTTCAGCTTTTCTTGACATTTCCAACAAACTACAACCCCTTGAGATTAAAAACCACCAAAATCCTATCTTAGTCATCACTAAACTAGAGCACACCTCTCAAATAAAGATTTGAGAGTACAATTCATGGATGTACCCCTCAAAGAATTATACTTAAATAAAACAAAATACGATCATGACCTGCAAAGATGAGTAATTATTCAGCTAACAAAAACCAACATCGACATTACAAGAAGCCCTTGTTGGATCTCAGATCCTGCCCACCTAGATCAGATATAAGCAAATCGATATCACACAAACTTAACATGGCTAAATCTCGCAAACACATTTGGTGTTGGCTAAGTGTAATGTAGTTCATACCTTAGTTGAGACATGACTATAGGGGGGGAGAGATAGTTAACGAATATAGAAGAAAGTGAAAGCACCTGGTCAAATCCTATATTGCACGGACATGACAATGTTGAAATGAACATGACACGTGGACACATGATAAATTCTTAAAAATACACATGACACATGTGTCAGACACGTTTTCAGACATGACACAGCTTCATAATAGAAGTGTTCATGCTACATAGACTCAAATCAATCTTTCCCTGAGTAAATGCAACTAATAAAATGTTGAACCTGGCACTATTGACACATTATTGACGCCATACTATGTTTCACAAATAGTCATATGGACCTGGATAGGTTTGATGCTGACACACTGATACACAAAATCTTACAAATCCTACGATAATATGAGAACACATTGTGAACATGAAATAAAATAATATATATATATATATATATATATGTATGTGTAGCAAGGGTGAGAGGCTTTAATACTCACAGGGTATAACTTAGCTAGTTAACTCACATGGTATAACTTAGCTAGTTATGTCTACATATAAAAAATATATAATATTCAAATAAATTGGATGATCCACTCCTAATTTACATATTATACGAGGTTTATGGATAAAACATCATGCAGTTTAAAGACTGATGCATCAAATGCTTATAAAATGAACAATTTTCGATTATCAGAAAATCATTCGTTTTGGTACTACTTAAAACATAGATAACTAACCTTTAAAATGCATGATCTTTTGTGTATAGAGCTTTCAAAATATGTAAATCAAGATTAATAGAATGAATCATCTAATTTCATTGCATAACCTATACTTTTATAATTGGGCACAACGAAGTTAGTTATGCGTTAGGAGTATTAAAGTCTCATCTTATATGTGTGTGTGTGTGGGGGAGGGGAGAGAGACTTGTGTCCTTCTAAAAAGATTTGAGGTCGAATCCTTCCCACTCAAATACCAACATTAGACATTCGAATACAAGATCCACTCCGTTGAAGTTGATCTATATTATTGCAAGTATATATGAACCAAAAATCAAATGTTTTGAATACTTTTTGCCATGCATCAAGTAGGAAAAAAAACGGACGGCCTAAATAGTGAGTTGATTAGTTTAACGGTGTAGAACATTTGAAACCTAATAAAAATTGGTTTGTTGGGAGTTTTAAATGTTTAGATCATAATCAAATGGCCGGATCGAGAATTTGTATGTTTAAAGACATAGATCAACCGACTTACTACTTTTGACCGTCCATTTTGCGCTGCTTGATGAATGGGCAAAAAGTATTCAAAACACTTGATTTTTGGTTTATAGATACTTGAAATAATATAAATCAACTTCAATGGAGTGGATCCTGTATTCGAATGTCGGAGGGTTGTATTTGAGTTGGAAGGCTCGGGCTCAAATCCTTTTGGAAGGACACAAGTCTATATATATATATATATATATATATATATATGTATATCAGCCGACGGCTGAGAGACTCTCTTAGCCTGCGGTGACGTGGCACATTATTAGTCACACTAGACCACACTAGGAAGGACCGCCTATTGAAACAGTTGAAATTACTAAATGCCCCTGCGGTAAAAGATAGTGGATCTGTATATTTTTTTTATATTTCTGACGTTAGTCAATATTGTCACAATTATCTTTTATAACTGCGACCAAACTGCGACCAACTTCATCAAATCAAGAAACTAATTTGAATGCTTCTTTATTAATTTTTTTTTACAAATTTGAATGCTTCTTTATTAAATTTTTTTACGCAGATATTATATATTTTAGGAATGCGCCTAAGCTCGTAGTTGTCAATAAAATAATTTTTCAATAGTTTAAATTTTTTTACGCAGATATTATATATTTTAGGAATGCGCCTAAGGTCCTAGTGGTCAATAAATTAATTTCTCAATAGTTTTAAAAGCATCATTTATCGCAGTGTACAATTATTTAATTTGTAGATTTTTTATGATATGATCTGTAAGAATTTTACTGATTTCGAATATAGTCGCAGTTTACTTTTTTCGCATGTAATGTATAAATTATTATTATTATTTTTACATATTGAATGCGAATAAGGACTGCGACGATGATCGCAGTGCTTAACGAGAGCATGTCGTGGATGTTTTTTTTGCTAGATTAAATGTAATAACAGTGACTAAGAACTGATACTATAATCGCAGTTTACGTATTATTTTATATATTTGTTTTTCACTGTGACTGTTGTCTCAGCCGCCTTTAAACTATTAAATTATTTTTTATATATTGCATGCGTTTAAGGACGGCGACTATGGTCGCAGTACTTATGACATCATTTTGTGGATGAATTTTTTGTTAGGTTAAATGTAATAATGGTGACTAAGGACTGATACTATAGTCACAGTTTATTATCTTCATGAAGAGAAGGATCAGATAAAATATTATTTGATGTAGTGAGATAGTCAAAAGGAGTGAAGTCTAGACTGGTATCAGATTCGCTAGAATACCCTGAAGAAAGAGGACCGGTGGGTGAATGATTGATGTTAAAATCTGAGTGTTCAGAGGAAGAAGATGGGGAAGACATGATTCAAGAATGAATTGTTTTCTGAAAGTTTTGAAATCAAATTGAAAAGGAAGAGCACAAATATCGTTTTTAGATATGAGATAATATATTAGTTACAAGCACTATAAAAAGGTCAATAATGTGAAAGAACATGAATAGTAATAATAATTGTTATAGGTGACGGTTGAGTATTCGAAGAAGTGGTAAAAAGAAATTAAATATTTAATTGAAGAGTTATGGTGGGAGAATCAGAAGAGTTCCTTTTTTCCAGAGGTTTATTACGTGAACTACAAATTAACTTTTTATAAAATGTTTTTCCTATATCTTTAGATTACGTATGGTGCACATCTTTCCTTTATCGAGATTAATATTAGTGCATCTCTTTTTTCGAGACTGTTGTTGTATCACGGTAGATAGAATATTAATTACTTCATTTAATTCAGAGTAATTAATATAGTATTTTATAAGATGTGATATACGCCGACTGATCTCAGGGTCGCAGAGCTAATCTACTTTATAAAATTATCAAAAATCTGTTACATAAGGCATGCGAAAAAAGACAGCGACTGTGGTCGCAGTGCTGAACGATAGCATGTTTCGTCTGTTATTTTTATGCGAATAAGGAATGCGACTAGGGTCGCAGACGTGATATAAAATTGAAAGTTATATTATATTAAGTCTGCGATCATGATCGCAGTGATCGAAAGTTTTGTTATACTATGACTACGACTAGTGTCGCAGTTGTCATATAAAATTGAAAGTTATATTATATTAAGTCTGCGACCATGGTCGCAGTATTCGAAAGTTTTGTTATACTATGACTGCGACTATGATCGCAGATTTTGTAAAACGATCAGAATTCTGTTACATAAGGCATGTGAAAAAAGACAGCGTCTGTCGTCAGAGTGCTGAACGATATCATGTTTCGTCTGTTATTTCTATGCGAATAAGGAATGCGAAATAATTAACCATTGTATTTCATTATTTTTTACACTGTACATTTGTAATAGAAAAATCAATATACGGTTGCCCACAATAAATTTCATTTTTCTATTCATTTCAATTTCTTTTATTAAACCTATATGAATTGAAAATAACACGAAATAAAATAATAAAAAAATTATATAAAAATAACAGTTTTTTTATGTTTCAAGCATGTCTTTTACTTTTCACTGCTGCTGTTTATTTCATATTATCTTGATCCAAATTTTTTTCCATTATAATTTCGATATAGTAGAATTAAGAATTTTATAACTGTAGATATATTCAACTGAAAATTCTCTGTAAATTACAAATTTTTTAGGTAAAATTTTGTTGTGGATGAGTTTTTGCTAGTTTAGAAGTAAAAAAGAGGTAAAATTTTGTTGTGGATGAGTTTTTGCCAGTTTAGAAGTAAAAAAGGGGTATTTTGGTCAATTTGATTCACGATTCTTTAAGCGGGATTTTTTTAATTTTTTGACGCCTACACTCTGCGACCGATATGTGGTATATATTTAGCCACGTCACCGCCGGCTGAGAAACTCTCTCAGCCGTCGGCTGAGGTACAGTAACCCCATATATATATATATATATATATATATATATATATATATATATATATATATGACGGGTGGCCTAGTGGCGTGATCACTTGGTTTGCTCCCAAGTGGTCATGGGTTCGAAGCCTCCCTTAGGCGGATTGGGCGGTCACTGGGTTTGCTCCCAAGTAAGTGCTGGCTTAATTCACCCCTTGGATGCTCAAGGGATTAGTCTGGAGGCGGGATAACCACTATGCAGATTTATCTGTAATAGAGTGGCGCGCTCTGAGATACCTTGAAATTTACCTTCCAAAAAAAATGTAAAGAAAATTTTTGTTGATATCAAAAACTCAGTACAAACTAGTAAATTGTGGGAGGGTATGTCCACTTATTTCTAAAGGGAGGGAGAGGATCCAGTCGTCACTTCCCATTTTGACCTAAGCAAACAATTCTCCGAAGTTAACTAGAACCAACAAGAGTTAAACATTCCATTTTGCAAGTGTGTCAAGCTCCTTAGTACTTCTACCAGCTTTCCAGGTACAAGTGCGCAGGAGATATCTTATCTCTTCATATAGTCTTCTGAATACAAAGATTGTGTTGTTCCCTTGACTGGAATATCCTCATGTTTCGTTCTCTACATACATGCCAGACAGTTGCTTGGAGCGTCAACTTTGCAAGAATAGTTGTTTTTGTTTTGGTTGAGAACTTTGCAAGGATCATCTCAGCCTCTTCCTGCAGAGTACCCTTTTCGGTTCCTGACAGCCCCAGTTTTAGTTTGCATACAGTCCATAGGTAAGCAGAGAAATGGCACTGGAAGAATAGATGAGAAATACTCTCTTGGCTGCTCTGGCACAAAACACAACTTTCCTCACCTGCAATACCCAGTTGTTTAAGAAAATCTTTTGTTAGTAACTTAGAATTCAAAGCCCTCAAAAGACAAGCTGCCATCTTGGGACTATGACATTTGCACCAAATTTCATCTGCATACTGGTAAGCTGGCTCTGGAGGGAGACCTAACCATATCCCAAGCTGAAGCAAAAGTTAAGGCTCCTTCATTGTTAGCTCCCCCAATCCATGTATGTGATATATCAGATATATCAGAACTGTTCATTTTTGTGAATGCCTTTTCTTTTGAGCTGCACAACCACTTCCAAATACCTGAATCTAGCAGGGATGTTGTAATTAGAGATATGTGATGTTCTTTAAGATAATGAACTTTCATCCATTACGCCTAGGGGTGTTTGGTTGCAAGGAAGTGGGAGGAAGTAAGGAAATGGGGAAGTATAATTGCTCACTTCCCTATCTATCCAAACACCGGAAAAGGAAAATAAGAAAACTCCTTTTCCTTTTCTCTTTTCTCTTTTACACAACCATTTCCTCACTTCCAGAGTGCTACAGTTAATTTTGTGGTCATGTAAATCTCATTTGTAATAAGTTATAACACAAAACAGTTAATTTTTTGATCATATAAATCTCACTTGCATCCTAATTATAGTCCATTTTTTATTTTTCTTAATTAATTTTTATTTTAATATTATTTTGCGGTCAACTTTATGGTCAACTTTTCCACTTTCACTTCCACATTAGCACCCAAATACCGAAAAGACAAAACATTTTTCAAACCACACTTCCCAACAACATCCAAACACCGGAAAACTTCCTAACCAATTCCCAAGTTCCAAAGGGAACTACTACCACTTCCTCACTTCCTCACTTCCTCACTTCCACCCTTAACCAAACAGGCCCTATAAGGAAGTGGACGTGCACATTCTCCAAAATAACGATGCCAGGAGCTTTGCTAAATATCAGATAGCCTTCTTATCCCCATCCCACCCTCCTCCTTAGGTGTCTGCATGCGCTAGGGCCAGTTCCAGCTATGCATTTTGTTATTCTGGAAGAAGTTGGAAAACATTCTCTCCAACTCCTTGGTCACAGCAATTGGCATTCTGAAAGAGGTAGTCCAGTAGCTATGTTATGAAGAACACTTCTGATGAGTTCTGCTCTGCCAGAGGCTGAGAGAGTCTTGAACTGCCAAGAGTTAATTTTTGCTCTGATCTTATCTATGAGTGGTGCATACTGTTTAGTTGCAGGATAAGACATGGAGAGGGGTAAACCCACGTACTTCACTGGCAGCATCCAACTGGAACTCCCAACAGCTGAGATACTTCCTGGTTCATGCCCCCTTTGCTAAAGTAGACCTTGCATTTGCTTTTATTCACTGTTTGTTAGTCCTGCATACAACTCCAGCTTCTGCAACATTTCATTCAGCCCCTCAGCTGATTTTATATCTCCTTTACAAAGCACAAACATATCATCGGTGAAGAGGAGATGGGAGACCAGCAAAGGACTGCTTCTTTTTAATGGGGAGATGACACCAAAAGCAAGTGCTATGTCCATGGAAATGGACCAAAACTCCGTAGCAAGCACAAAGAGATAGGGTGACAACGGATCACCTTGTCTAAGACACCTATTACTTTCAATTTTTCCAGTTGGAGAGCCATTCAACATGATCGAAAAAGAGGCAATAGATAGACATTCTTTAAATCCCATTTGTCCATCTAGAAGAGATGCCCATGCAGTGAAACATGAAGGAAACAAACTCTCTGTTCACTGTGTCAAATGCTTTTTGCAGATCTACTTTAAGGCACATCCTCCTTCCAATGGATTGTTAAAATCCCTCACATGCTCATGTGCTAACAGTGAAGCATCACTTATACGTCTCCCTTTCAAAAAGGCAGTTTGATTTGGGGAGATAAGTTCACCTATTACCTGTTGAAGCCTGGTTGCCAGGACATTTGATATCACTTTGTAGATAGTATTACAACATAAGATTGGCCTAAAATCACTCAGTTGGGAAGCATTGGCAGTTTTAGGAACAAGAGTAACAAAGGTGTTATTTACCTCTGATAGCATCCTCCCTTTGTTAAAGAAGTGTTTTGCTGCTTCACATGTGTCATCCCACACTATATGCCGGTTCTTTTGAAAGAAAAATGCATTATACCCATCTAGGCCTGGAGCTTTGTCGAGGTTCATGTGGAACAAAGCTACTTTTATCTCCTCGTTGCGCACTTCTCTGCTCAACCATTGTGATGCTTGCATGGAGAGTTTCTTCTTACTACAACCCTGGGAAAGACATTCCATTAGCTCTCTTAATTAATTAGGTTTTTGTAGAATGCAGGTGCCATGAATTTTAGGGTGGTAATATCAAATACAGCTTCTCCACTCACTGTGATCAGTTGGGAGATGTGATTCTTGGACTGCCCTGTTTTGACTGCAGAGTAGAAAAACATTGTGTACTTATCACCCAACTGCAATCAGTTTTCCCTGCTCTTTTGTTTCCATTGGCTCTACTCATGTGCTAGCCAACTCCCCAGTTCATCTTGCAACACCAATTCCTTTTTATGCAAGCTAAGATTCAAAGGGTAAAAACTTAGTTGATGATGAGTTTCTGTTAGCCTCTCCCTAAAATGACTTATTTTTAGTTTGGGATCCTGTATAGAATCTCTCCTCCATTGCTTCAAGGCCATTTTGAGACCATGCATCTTCCTTGTGAGCATAAACAAGGGAGAGCCAGACATTTTTGCCTTCCAAGCTTGGATCAGAACCTTCTGAAAGCCATCAACTTCCTGCAAATAATTGAAGAACCTGAAAGGAGAAACAACCACAGGACTATTTAGCAGATAAAGGACCATGGGAGAATGGTCATTAGTAGCACGAGGAAGATATTCATAGTAAGAGCTAGGAAGGGTGTTCAACCAATTTGAGTTACATAAAACTCTATCTAATCTCCCAGCTATTCACCCCCCATTGGCATTTTTGTTGTTCCAGCTCCATATACTTCCCACACTCCTAAGATCAGAAAGTGAGCAAGCATTGATAAAATCATTAAAAGGAGACAACATTTGGAAGGGGGGAATTCCCCCGGCTTTCTCATTAGTGTACCCAGTAGTGTTGAAGTCACCTCCAATCAACCACGGTAATTGTTGAAAATTCATACCTGAAATCTCATTCCAGAGTTTGTTTCTCTCCCTCAAGGTGTTAAGTGCATATACAATTGTGAGATATCCCTCCAGCCCTCTTTGAATTCTTAACCAGCAATGTAATCTGCTATAGTGAGACTGAGTGCACAGTGCACACCCAAACAGTTGGATCCCATGAAATCCAAATCCTCCCTCTAGCTGAGAGATGGAAATTATGGCAAGACTGCCACTGCTTCCTTGTACAACTCTTTATTCTATCAAATTTTGACATTTTAATCTTCGTTTCTACTAAGGCTACCATGCTTGGTTTGTATTTTTGAATATGCTCCAAGACATCCTTTCTCCTCTCTATTTTATTTAGCCCCCTTGCATTCCATATAAGCAATGACATCTTATTGATTGAATTCTTTTCCTTGCTCTCATATCTGGCATTCCTCATCAAGGGAACAGAAGTTGTGCACTCCTTTGTCTTCTTTGATTTTTTCTTCTTCTCTTTTTGTGAACCAGTCTCCTGTAATAAAGCCTCCCATTCTGGGTTGCCCTCCACAGTGGGGAATGGCACCGCGTCAATGCAAATAGGAGACTCCGTAGCATCAGTTCTACTAATAGAGGCTTGTTTATTTTCCTGAGAGTTTTGACATGGGCTCCTCTCCACATTAGTTTTTGCCTTGCACCACTCTCATGATCCTCATCCTTTGTGTCTGATACATGCACACTTGTGTCTGTCTGATAAAGATTTTTCTTCATTCTATTTTGGATATGTTATCCCCTCCTCTGGCATAAGTGGTACTTCCAATTCATTTTGCTATGTAGCCATCTCCCCGATCTGTAAGCACCACCTGTTCAGACTTACTACCTTCAACCATTTCTTCCCTGGAATCATTTGAGTGGTCCAATTGGTGCTACTTTTATTGCACCCTCATCACCATGTGGCTTTTGTAACATTTCTGCATCAGCATCACCCTTGCAACACCTTTTACTGATTTCTCAGCATCTCCCCCACCACAACATGTGAAGGATTTATTACATCCAGCTTTGGCCTCCAAGCAACTGTAGTAGGACATTGACTCTCAGTGTGGCCAAAATTAGTACATTTTGTACATAGTTGGGGCACCCATTCATTCTCCACAGGTAACGTTATTGACTCTTCTCCCTCAACCTCCAGAAGCACATGGTCAGGCAGGGGACTTTTTGCTGCCACCTCAACAAAGCATCTTGCATAGGAAATTCTCTCCCCCGAGGCTGTGGCATTGTCCATATAAAGCGGCTTTCCAATCACACTCGCCGGTTTTCTTAATATCTGGTTGGACCAGAATTTCAAGTGCAAGGAGGGGAATCTGAGCCAGATTGGTACGGAGGACAGCAAATCTCTCTCCAGAGAAGAGGAAGCTGTCCATTTCTTGAGGATGATGAGCCTCCTGTCAAATAGCTATGGACCCCCATGCAATACTCGCTCACACTCACTGCTTGCACCAAATTTGAAAAAGTAAAAGCCATTTTCTCTTGAGTACACCTCTAATGAGCAAGCTGGCTTCCAGATCGCGGGCTTTCAAATGACTGAAAATTGGCTTATTTCCCAGCACATACCCGACAAGAGTATTAGTCCACTTGCTAACATTATCCTCGATCTCTGATTTTGTTACAGATGCGACCAATTTACCATCTACTCTTCAAATTGGTGGAATATATTCAAGATCATGGGTAGATTCTATTTTCCTGCCTAATGTGCAGATATCCTTCCACCTTCCACGATGCAGGAGTGGAACCAGGAGAAAACCTCAGTTGAGTGTTCGAGTGCTGACCCATGTTGCTGGACACTGCTTTTCGCAGAGCAATTGGGGGTTTTGACGTTGGTGAAGCCGGACGATGATTTTGACGAACATGCTACTTTCTGATAGCTCTGTTGAGCGCTGCTCTGTTTTTGATTCCGTGCACGCTTTGAGACGTTGTCCAGCACCCCTCACCATCCTGAGCTTCTTTGTTCCGATTGTTGGCGGAAGGAATAATACTACTTCAAGATCTTGTTCTTGATGGTAAGAGAAAACAATCACACAAAAGTAATGCAACCACAAAAATGAACACAATGATTTATGTGAAGAACTCAAAAGGGAAAAATCAGGGGTTGAGCATGAGGCTCGGAGAGGGCTTCACTATGATGGAATCAACAAAAGAGTACAAGGCATTTAGCACACCCGACTACGCCAACTTCTGTCACACACAACTTAAACACACTCTCCCACTCAACCTGAGTCCTTTTCTACACTCTCTATACTTTCAAGAGAAACAAGAGACACTCCCCTTCAAGTTTGGATGCTTGGATACTTCTCTAATCCACAACAAGGAGCATGTCTATTTATAGGCCTTGATGAACCTTCTAGGTCCATCGCTTCGTCTTCTCACATCCATGAATGCTAAGGAGCACTTGAGAATCCGCCAATTCAGTCAAAAAGTCACAAAACTTTTTGAATTTCACATGCACAAATATGCATTGGATAGGGTACTTTGCACGACGATAACTCCATCAATACTGTTTCGTTTTGAGTGATTCAAAGCCTGTAGTAAACCTTGCATGTAATCCTACAACTTCTCTGCCAAGTCAAATGATGACTGCACTATGCTCGAAATGTCCATGCAAAATTGAATATGATGCAGAAAACTGCAGCATTAGTTAAGTTGAAAATTGAGCCAACTCCAATAATCTCCACCTTGGCGAGATATCCGACGCCACTTGAAATTGTCCGTTGCCTCTGCCTTCGTTCGTAGTTCGAAGTAACACAACATATTCTGTTGTCCCGCTCATACTCCGGAACAAACCTTCGGAACATAATACATCAGAGTGAAAGACTCTGGCTTATCAGAGCAGAGTTCCGCTCTCACCTCTGCTGCATCTCCTTCACCTTGGTGAGTGCCAACTCACCTCCACGCACCTCTGGTGACTAAGTGCACTTGTCAGCTAGTAAGTCATCAGATTTAATAAGCTCAAGTAGTGCTTGAACTTCTCCGCTGTAACTGGTTTTGTTAAGAATTCAGACGCATTCTCGTCTGTATGAATTTTCTTCACCTCGACTTCTCCGGAATTGAGCCAATCTCGAATCCGGTGATAGCGGACTTCAATGTGTTTTGTTCTTGCATGAAATACTTGATTCTTTGCAAGACAAATAGCATTTTGGTTATCACATTTGACTGTCACAGATCTTTGCTGTAGACCTAAATCACATGCCAAACCTTTAAGCCAAATAGCTTCCTTTGCAGCTTCCGTCAAAGCCATATATTCGACTTCAGTCGTAGACAAAGCACTGATCGATTGAAGCATAGATCTCTAAGATACAGGTCCTCCACCGCAAGTGAAAACATACCCCGTAGTAGACCGACGCTCGTCCAAATCTCCCGCATAATCAGAGTCGACGAAACCAGTGATGCATGCATCTCCATGTTGTCTTTCAAACATGATGCCCTTGTTTATTGTGCCTTTCAAATACCTGAGTATCGATTTGATAGCTTGCCGATGATCTCTACCAGGATTTGACATATACTTGGACACCACGCTCAAAGCTTGAGCGAGATCCGGCCTCGTGCATACCATCGCGTACATTAAGCACCAAACTATGCTTGCGTATGGAATCTTTATTTCTTCAAGTTCGGCTTCGGTAGACGGACTTTGCTTTACACTTAAATTGAAGTACGAAGCTAATGGAGGGGACACGGGCTTGGCATTTATCATGTTAAACTTCTCATGCACCTTTTCGATATACTTGTCTTGAGAAAGATACAGCCTCCCATTTTCCCGGTCTCTCTTAATCTCCATTCCGAGGTTTTTCTTGGCGGCACCAAGATCCTTCATGTCAAACTCGGAATTCAACATTCCATTGAGTTCATTTATCTTTGACATATCCTGACATGCAATCAACATGTCATCCACATATAACATCAAGATAATCATGTGGCCATCATCAAATGCGCGTGAGTAAACACAACAATCATACTTACCTCTCTTGCAGCCGATTTGGAGCATGAAGGTGTCAAAGCGCTTGTACCATTGTCTTGGAGATTACTTGAGCCCATACAAGGACTTCCTTAATCTACACACAAGGTCTTCCTTTCCCGCTTCTACGAATCCTTCCGGTTGAGACATATAGATTGTTTCCTCTAAATCTCCTTGAAGAAAAGCCGTCTTCATGTCAAGCTGTTCCAGCTCCATGTTAAGCTGTGCTGCAAGAGATAGTAACGCTCGAATAGATGTATGCTTGACCACCGGCGAGAATATTTCATCATAATCTACTCCCTCTTTCTGTGAGAACCTCTTCACAACTAATCTTGCTTTGTAGGTAGGAGCCTCCTTCTCATTGATGCTTTCTTTCTTCTGAAAAAACCCACTTGGAGTCGATGACTTTCCGGTCTTTAGGTTTCGGAGCTAACTCCCAAACGGGGTTCTTATGGAGTGATTCCATTTCCGCCGACATAGCATCCATCCATTCTTGCCGCTCATTGCTTTTCACTGCTTCTTGAAAAGATGATGGATTATCTCCGCTAGCTAAGAAAGCGTAGCAAGCTTCATCCTCCCATTCAAGTCGCTGGGGAGGCTTGATGACTCTTCTCGGTCTCGACTGTGCTATACTTGTAGGTTCAGCTTGAACCTCTTCCGATGCTTGTTGCTCTCCTGGTGCTTTATGCTCTCATGGTGCTTGCTCCACCTCAGCATGATTCTCCGGGATAGATTCTTCTTTTGACAAAGGAACTTCGGTATGGTTCTTTTCATGAACCTCTTCTTTGTTAACATCTTTTGCTCCAAGCCTTTCATCAAATATAACATCTCTACTCAGCACCGTCTTCTTGTTCTTCGGATCTGATAGCCTGTAGCCCTTTACGCCCGTCTCGAAACCGAGAAAAATGCACTCGAGTGACTTTGGCTTCAACTTGTTCCATTCATCACCGGGAATATGAATGTACGCCTTGTATCCGAAAACCTTTAGAGTAGAATAGTCGATCTCGTTACCTGACCAAACTTCTTCAGCACATCTGGAATTGAGCAACTTTGATGGTGATCTATTAACTTAAGAAGACATCATGGTTAACAGACTCAGCCTAAAAAGATTCGGGCAACCCCGCATGAAGTCTCATGCATCTCTCTCTCCATGAGAGTCCGGTTCATCCTTTCCGCTATGCCATTCTGCTACAGAGTCTTCTTCACGGTGAAGTGACGAGTAATACCTTGTTGCTTGCAAAACTCCATGAATCTCCCGTCGCGATATTCACCTCCGTTGTCACTACGCAAATACTTGATCTTGTGCCCTGTTTGATTCTTTACTTCGGCCTTCCATTCTTTGAACTTCGCAAAGACTTCTGATTTCTCCCGCATGAAGTAAACCCAGATCTTTCATGAATAATCATCCACGAAAGTGACAAAATAGCAAGCACCTCCATGTGTTCTTATCGGTGCCGGCCCCCACACAACAGAGTGAATGTAGTCGAGAATCCCATTTGCACGATTCTCCTTGTTCATGAGATTGAACGATACTTTGCGTTACTTTTCAAGCACACAGTATTTGCAGAAATCTAGCTTGCAAGACTTCAAGCCCTTTAATAGCTTTCGCTTGTGTAGCTCCCCATACCTCACTCACTTATATGCCCAAGACGATGGTGCCATAGATGAGCCGAGTCATTCTTCGAGTTCTCCGGTGTGGATATAGCAACTCCACCTAAGATGGTATCTCCCATGAGCTTGTGCAGGTTATTGGAAAGCTTCTCTCCTTGCGTCAAGAGTGCCCAAAGAGATCAGATTCTTCTTGCGAGCAGGAACATGTCGCACGTTGCCGAAAGTACGAATAATGTCGTTATACATTTTTACTTTCACCGTGCCAAAACCAATGACCTTGCACGCAACATTGTTCCCCATGAGGACTTCACCTCCATCCATCTTCTCGTATGTATCAAACCAATCCATGTTTGCACACATGGAAGGTACAACCAGAATCAAGAATCCATGAATCTGAAATCGGTTTACCTGATGAAATCGAAAAAAGTTCTGCTTTGTTCTCCATTGCAACTTCAGCCGTAGAAGAGTTCTATGCTTCTTTTCTTCCTTTTGATCGGCTTTGAACTTTCGACAATATGACCCTTCTTGTGGCAGTAGTAGCACTCCACATCTTTAGGGCTTCGGGATTTTGATCTTCCGCGGTTGTTGGACTTGCCAACTCTCTCCTAGGATCGACCTCGTTGATCATTCGATCCCTTGACGAGTAAGCCTTCACTCTTCATGTCAGCACCCTAGCTTTTGTTCATCTTGACATGAGAAATGATGTCTTGGACAACCTCCTCGAACCGAAGAGTCTCCTTGTCGAACATGAGTATGGTCCGGAAATGCTTGAAGGACGATGATGGCAAGGACCGTAACAAAAGCAAAGCTTTATCCTTTCCTCGTACTTGACCTCCACTCACAACAAATCATTAATGCAACAGTTGAATACATTAAGATGTTTCATAATATCATCTCCTTCTTCCATACGAAGATTATACAATTGATCTTTTAAGAAAAGTTTGTTAGAGAGAGTCTTTGTAACGCCCCGGTCCCACGGATACGGGGACGCCACTGCAACGTATATACGTAGTCCGAAGTACCTTCCCGTATATACGCTAAGCATCAGTACAGACAAGAATCAGAGTACAGAAGCAAATGGTGCATTATACATTCCAACACATATATATATACATTCACAGCATGGTTCAAAGTCTCGGTCTCGGCCGCCGACTCGGCCGGCACCGAGACGGATCGGTCTCGGCGACTCGGATCGGACTCGGGCGATACGCAAAAAAACGCTACATAGAGCGCCAAAAAAATTATGAAAAAATCATGACAAATCATAAAAAAATGTAAACATCAAATTCATGCATCACATATTCAAAACATATCACCTAACACTCAAAACATAACGTGAAAGCATAAATACAAGCGTCGTCGGTAGAAAAATATCAAAATACATGCATAATATAGTAAATTGCACAAAATAATTCATAAGTACCTGCTAATATAGTCATTTCCACATTGAATTACGAGGAGGCTCCAAATCATCATTATCATCTGGCCCGCGATAAGTATAGAAACCGGGCATATAGTTTCCATAAGGATAATGATATGTAGGCTGAGATGATTGGCCAGAGGATCCACTATCAGAGTAATATGGCGGTAGGGGTTGTGCAATATCAGCTCCATGGTGATAATACCCAAAACCTCGATAATCAGTGCTGCTAGTAGAGTATTCACCAGTGCTAGAATAATCAGTGCCAGAATATTGGCCAGATGTCAAATCCAACCCCTGTAAATGGCCTTCAAGACTATGATGACCATGTGAGTAGTTATCATGTCCACTCGAATAATCATCGCTAGAACTGAATTCGACCAAACCGATCCAAATGCCTACGCTGCTGTGAAATCCCGCCCGGCCTCCATGATCTGTATCTTGTGTGGCATAATATTGTGAATCCCATGTTAAAGCATCATCTCGTTGGCTTCCACCAACTCCATGAGTCTCTTCAACATTACCACCATCACCACCATCACCACCATCACTGCCGCCATCACCCTCACCACCATCACCCTCACCACCATCATCGCCACCACCATCACCGCTGTCATCATCACCGCCATCACCATCATCACCGCCACTTTCGTCAGTATGACGAATACCTTCATCTAACCAACCTAAGTCATCTGGTGGTAACATCGGCTGTTCTCCCTCACGAATCCACTCATCCAAAATATCATCATCATTGAAAATATTGTTCAGATCAATTGGGTTGTAATAATCATCAGTGTCGCTTTTGCATGTCAAGTTTCTTACTCGCAACCGCATATTGTAATGCACATATACTAGTTTATGCAACTTTTTCATTGCCAACCGGTTGCGCAGTTTTGTATGAATTAGCGACCACGTACTCCAATTTCTTTCACAACCCGATGAAGAACATGTTTGGCTTAAGACTTTGATGGCAATTTTCTGCAGATTGGGAGCTTCTTCGCCATAATTAATCCACCAATCAGCTGGAAGAGATTGTTGCACTGCTCTTCTAGTTAGTGAGCTTCCAAATCTCCAACTCCATCCACAAATAATTTTATCTGTGAGAATACACATCACAAGTGTTAATATTTGCATAACATTATATCGATGAAATAAATAAATTATTATTACCTCATTAATAGCTCTTGCTTGTTTAGTCAAATCTGGCTCCAATCTTTTAATGACCTCCTTTAATCCATATCTCACTTCTGGATGTGTAGAAAAGTTTTTTGAATATTGGAGTGCTGGATTTAAAAAATATGCTGCAATAATGTAAGCAAACGATTGTTATGATATGACAGTTTCAATTTCTAGTCAACAAATATGATTTCTAGGCAAATGAATTACCAGCAGCATGCAAGTGTCTATGCAATTGTCCCTCCCATCTTCTATCAATGATGTCCCAGTACTTCTTCCAGTTCTTATTTGAGGCCTTTATAGCCAATTTGCTCTATCCATAGCTTCATATATAATAGATAGTGTAGGTTTCTTGTCCTGGTCCACTATCTTCAAGACTCTAACAAGAGGATCCATAATGTTTTGGACCTCTCTTGCCTTCTTCCAAAACCGGTCAGTCAGAATGAGATTAGCAACCTTATCTCGCACACTTCTTCTACTCCTTTCCTTGTTGAATTCACGCCATTCTGTAGTCGTGCACATTCTTTTCAAATCTTGCTCATAGCGAATAAGGCTTTCAATAGAAATAAACTCGGTGGCAAACCGTGTTATACCTGGTCTCAACAAATCTCTATCTTTGGTGTATAGCTTCATTAAATTCACCACTTTGAGGCTATTGTAAATGAATGATGTGATCACCTTAGCATCATCCAATGTCTCCTTGACTGATTTCAAAGAGCCAATATCTTCAAGCATCAAATCAATGCAATGTGCTGCACAGGGAGACCAAAACAAATGTTTTCTCTTCTCCATCAACATGTGACCAGCTGCTTTGAAACTTGCCTCATTATCTGTGACAACCTGCACGATATTTCTTCGCCAACTTCATCAACAACTTTATCCATTAGCGAGAATATATACTCAGCAGTCTTCGAGATATTAGTGGTATCAACAGAAGTATGGTAGATCATGCTTCTATCACAATAAATCATGAAATTAACAATAGGCTTTCTATTATGTGAACTCCATCCATCACACATGATCGTGCAACCATACTGCGGCCATTTTGTTTTTATTGAAGCAATATATACTCCAATTTCTTTCACTTCCTCCTCTAAATAGAGATTGCCAATCTGGTACCCTGTAGGGCCTTTTACACCTGGACCTGCCTCCGCAATAGTATTAATCATGGCTTGGTAGTAAGGACCACTATCAGCTGCATTGAATGGTATTGCATTGTAGTGAAAGAACTTCGCCACGGATTTCCCAACTTTTTTCATATTCTCAGTTGAGAACATGCTTTTGATTGATTTCTGTTTTGTTGGGAACATGTAAGGATCAATACCACGAGCTGGAATTTCAGCTTCTCTCATAGTCATACTCCGACGCAATCCACGGTTACTCCCTGATCCTGAAGGCTGTGAACTACTGCCACCAATATCAACTCCTTCTGCCGATCTCCAAGCCATTTCACGACTTTCTTTCATGGCTTGTTTCAGTTGTCTTCTTTCAACTCCTTCTAAACCACCAACTTCTTCAATTTCATTATCAGAATCTTCTTCGGTCACCTCATAGAAATCTTCCTCACTTAAAGATCTCATAAGTCGGTCTTTTTTAGATTTAATGGCCGCTCTTTCTTTACTACCTTCAGAAAGATGTCGTCTCATTATTTGAGATATCTCTTTTGATACTCGCAAGCATCCTTCCACCTGACCGGGTACATGTGCTATATGCTGCTTCAATCTAGTGATACCACCATGGACTTGTTTCCCACAATAATTGCACTTCACAAGTTTTCTACTTCCACCAACAGGGGTACCATGTTCCCATCCAATATCGCGTTGCTTTGGAGCCATACTGAAATTTAAAAAAAATTATCTGTTAAATTAAATTAAAACTAAAATTAACTAAATTAAAAAACATTAAATTAAACTCAATTAAATGAAACTACAATAAATTAAACTAAACTAGTTTATACTAGATTAAGCAACACTAACTTAATTACCTAACTTTAATAAAATAATTAAATTACCTAATTTAATTACAAAACTTTATTAAATTAAATAAACCTAAATTAAGTTAACTAAACTAATTTAAATTAAATTAAATTCAATTAAATGAAACTATATTAAATAAGCTAAACTAATTTATACTAGATTAACCTACAATAACTTAATTACCTAACTTCAATAAAATTATTAAATTACCTAACTTAATTACAAAACTTTATTAGATTAATTAACCTAAATTAAGTTAAATTAACTTTACCTAAACTAACCTAAATTAAATGACATTAAATGCAAATTAATTAGAGAGAGAGAGGAACAGAGTGGGAGAGAGACGGAGACAGAGGAGAGAGAGAGGAACACAGTGGAGGAGAGAGAGAGAGAGACAGAGGGAGAGACAGAGAGAGACTGACAGGGAGAGGGAGAGATACAGAGAGAGAGAGAGATGAGAGAGTTGCGACAGAGAGAGAGAGAGATACAGAGTGATAGAGAGAGAGAGAGAGAGAGTGCGACAGAGAGAGAGAGAGAGAGATACAGAGTGAGAGAGAGAGAGAGATACAGAGAGAGAGAGAGAGAGTGCGACAGAGAGAGAGAGATACAGAGAGAGATACAGAGTGAGAGAGAGAGAGAGAGATACAGAGTGAGAGAGAGAGAGAGAGTGCGACAGAGAGAGAGAGAGATACAGAGTGAGAGAGAGTGCGACAGAGAGAGAGAGAGAGAGATACAGAGTGAGAGAGAGAGAGAGTGCGACAGAGAGAGAGAGAGAGAGATACAGAGTGAGAGAGAGTGCGACAGAGAGAGAGAGAGAGAGAGAGATACAGAGTGAGAGAGAGAGAGAGAGGCGACAGAGAGAGAGAGAGAGAGAGAGAGCAGATGCGACAGAGAGAGAGAGAGAGAGAGAGCGCGCGCCGCTGCAGGCCAGAGAGAGAGCGCGCGCCGCTGCGGCCTGCGGGGGAGAGAGACAGAGAAAGAGAGGGAGAGAGAGGCACAGAGGGAGGGAGAGAGAGAGACTGAGAGGGAGAGAGGGGAGGAGTACCTGCGACGGCGACGGCGACGGCGACGGCGACGGCGACGGCGACGGCTACGGACGGCGAGGGCTGGAGGTCGTCGCGGGGGAGACGGCGAGCGCGAGAGAGAGAGAGAGAGATCAGATCTGATCTCTCTCTCTCTCCCCGAGCGGATTTAAAGGCGAAGGAAGTCACGGGTCGCCGAGTCGACCCGGATCGGGTCCGACTCGGACCCGACTCGGGCGACTCGGCCGAGTCTATCACAACTCGGCCGAGTCGCCCGAGTCGGGTCCGAGTCGGACCCGATCCGGGTCGACTCGGCGATCCACGCGTGACTCGGGCCTCCGAGTCATCCCGGAGGCCGCCGAGTCGGATACGACTCGGCCGAGTCGTATCCGACTCGGCCGATCCTTTGAACACTGATTCACAGAGTTATCACCAGAGGTGATGAATATTACAATAATAATACATCACAGATATGCGCAAATGCGAGAGTACAAGAGATATACATATATGAACAGCATAAAAGGGCGCTCACATACAAGTATACAAGGAAATGTACAAGTATGAATAGAAAAAGGGCACTCACGAGTTTGCTAAGAGGAAACTCGAGAGGCATACAGGGGGCCTGGAAGGATGTGGCCCTGGACGGTCGGCTGGAGATCCACGCTACCGCTGCGCCACTCTGAGCAGTAACGGGGAGAATCCACACGCTCCGGGCTCCATAACCTGGACATGAGAATCTAGGGGAGTCAGTGAAACTCCCCAGGCGAGTAGGAATATGGATGCCAGGTGGCGAGTCAGGAGGAGCACAAGTGTCAAGTACAGAAGACAGGAGGGTTAGAACACAAATGAAGTATATAAGAAATGATATCAAGTAGGAAATACTCAGGAGGCAGATAGGTTAGGGCAGGCATGAACAGGTATGGCATAATAATCATAAAACAGGAAATCCGAATAAAACCATTACAACAAATATGGTAAGGCACATCACAGATTCATAGCCGTTTAAGTTGCAGGCTTTAGTATGCGTCCCATTCCACATACATCTACTTACAACTTAAAGAGCCGATTATTATGACACTTTATTATTACTCGTCTTACCCTGATATCTAGCTATGTGAACTAGCGTCCCAACGCACATAGATCCATATCCGAGTGAAACAAGGTTTGTTATTGGAAACTAGCGGGGGTATCAACGAACTATGTTTACAGTGGGTCCCGTGCATGCCCGGGACCACGGTCCAGGATTGTTCCGTTGCATGGAAACGGAAGCCAGCCGCAAGGCTAAACAGGAGGGACTTATGTATGCCCTTATCATAATGAAACCAGGAATAAGGGAGCCAGCTCTCCCCTCGGTCCCCTGGAGGCCCTCAGGTCAGACCGGAAACATAATTGTACAATATACCTAATGCCACTGTAAACACGAACACATATCGATATCCGCATGTTTCCCCCGACCCAATACAAGTTGGTACTTTTTAAGGTTCAATAGTTTAATCATCACTTTACGGGAAAAACAGGAGATGGACATGATCAGGAATCAGGAGTACATACGTACTATATAGTCAGGTCACTGCATGTAAAGCAGGAAAACAAGTCACTGATCATGATACAGGATAATAAGGTAAGGTTCCCGTAAAGGTGATAATCACAAGTCAAGTATATCATGCTGGGTGTCAAGTGATAGCATGACAGGGTGATGATATTTAGTAAACAACCAAGCATATCAAAGGATTGATAATAGTCGGGTTAAGTCATGGCAAGAGATTGATAATAGTCAGGGCAAGTCATGGTACAACATAAAGGGTCTTGTCAAGTAGTGGCATGCCAGGTAGTCGGGTGATAACATACTAGATGGTCAGGTGATATACATGTGTTAAAAGGAAGCATATAACTGACAGGTCTGAAGTAATGGCAAATGGTAATATGGAAGTAACTCAAAGTCCAACGACCACGAAGGGTCGGCCACGCATGGTATATGATAAAGAAGTAAGCATATCAATAGCACGGCACAAGCACAAGAAGAAGCTACCATAATATAAGCAATTGCAGGGCAAACATGAATATGGAAATAAGAAGCGAAATACTTATCGTCCCGGCGAAACGGGATATCAAATAGAGAAGAGCGAGACTACTCGCCTAAACCACCAATATGCCAAAAGATCCAAAATCCACGGAAGCTCGGGATGCGCCATAACCTGTGATATAAATATGTAGAGTGAAGAGGAGAGAGAAAGAGAGAAGGGAAGATGATGTTTGTCAATAGACAAGTCAAGCAATACCAATATATGATATAAGACTAGAGGATAAGGTTCATGTTCAAGAAAGAAATCAACTATAACAGATAGGCAAAGTTAGTCGACTAGGGTGGAAGGGTAGTCGACTAATAGTGGACTCAAGTCGACTAACAGTCTGGTATAGTCGACTAAAACTGGGTTCCAGAGAGTTGGGGTTCTGTTTCAGGAAAAGTTAGTCGACTAGGATGAAAGAGTAGTCGACTAACAGTGATCTCAAGTCGACTAACAGTCATGTCAAGTCGACTAATACTGAGTAACAGAGAGTTGGGTTTCTGATTCAGGAAAGGTTAGTCGACTAGGGTCAAGGGTGTAGTCGACTAAGGGTCTCTAGTCGACTGGTAATTTGGTCTAGTCGACTAAAACTGTGTTTCCAGAAAGGTTACGTTTCAACTAGGGTTTTCTAGTCGACTAATCTATAGGTCTAGTCGACTAATCGACTGGAAACAGCATACAGAACAGATTTTGGGGGTTTTGTGTTTGATAATCAAATGGCATGATTTGAAGTCCTAAGTATACATGATATGAAAATACAAGTATCCTAAGAATTAATCAAGTCTAGGTAAGTAATATTACTCACCAAAAGGAGGGTTGATGATGGTATTGATGGAAGTTGATGATGAAGAAAAAGATGAGGTCTTGTTGGAGTTGATGACCTTGTGGTGGCTTCCATGGAGATGAAGGAGGAAGAAGATGACCTTGGTGGTGTTTCCCATGGAGATGAAGGAGGAGGAAGATGAAGGGAAGAGGTTGGAGTAGTTGTGGTGGTGGAGATGAAGGAGATGGAGGTGGCTAGGGTTTGGCTCTTGGTGAAGAGAAAATGAAAAAGGGAAATGAAATGTAAAGGAAATGTATTTATAGGTTTTAGGTTTTGTGAAGGAGGTGCAAATAAAGTAGAAGAGAGGGGGGTTTTTGTAAAGTGGAGGAGGGGATGAGTGTCCCTCTTTTGGCCACTTGGCCGGCCAAGGAAGAGAGAGAAAAAGAGGGCATTTAATGAGGAAGTTGGTGGAAGAAAATGGAATTTGGAATTTTGGAAAATTGGAAAAGTGTGTGGCTTGGGAAGGAAGGAAGAGAATTAAAGGAAAAGGAAAAAGGAAAAGAAATTAGAAAAGAGAAGATATTTTCTTGGAAGGGAAAATGAAAATAATGAAAGTGGCGGATTCCCGGGATCAAGTGGCGGATGCGGAAATCTTTCGGGAAAATACCAGAATCGTCCGAAATTCAAGTATCTCGGAACGACCCGAAATAATTACCAAAAATCAAGAATATAATACTAAGTATCATAGTGAAATCCGTTTTAAGAAATACTTTATAGTTTTAAAACTAAAAATCCCGGAATCAGTTACCTACCGACTCCAATGGAATTTTCATAAATTCATAAAATCCTCAGAAAAAGAATGTAGGTAGAAAATATGATTCTAAGGAATAATGCCTAAAGGACCTTCTAGAAATTCCTAGCTGATTGTGAAATAAAAATCCGGGAATCGGTCAACGAAACTGGCCGACACCGGTTTTGAAGATTTTCATTTTAATTCAAGAAAATTTCAGAAAATCATATAAAATTTAGAATATTGGAAAATGGTATTTAAAATTGAAATCGATCAAATCTGAATACCGGAAGGACTAAATCGAGTAATATACTAGGATCGGGTCTTCGGTTCAGACTAGCGCTGACTCCAAGACCACGAATCTAAATCCAAGACAAAACAATCATGTAAGGAATTCATAATACAAAAATAAATACAGGAAACAAATCGAAAAATACGATCGAAAAATCTGAATACGCAACTAAGTACGTATTCCGGGAACGGGGTATTACAATCCACCCACCTTGCAAAAATTGCGTCCTCGCAATTTCGATAAGGGGTAAATTGAATACAAAGGGGACAAGGGTGGAATTTATACCGATTTAAGATATGAAGCACTATAGGTAGGGCTCTCAAGTCGACTGAACAATAATCATCCTCCGCACTTCCGGCTGTATAAATCTTTGAATAATGCTGAATAATACTGCTGATGTCGTGGCTGTGCAATAAATGAGCCAGAATACCGAAGATAAAGAAAACCCTGATGGTCCTGAGCATACTAAAGAAGGCCGATAATTAAGAATCCCGAATACCAGGCACCAATCACCCTGAACGATATAGTAGAGAATGTAGAATATCCGTAGAGAATTCCGACTGCTGTCTTCTGAAAGATAGCCAGATCAAGATCGATCTGGAGAATACCAAGCTTCATAGAATTCACCGAAGAGATCACATAATAGCTTCATGCAAAACCAGCCACTACCTTCCTAGTCTATCATATCTTAAGTTGGCATAAAGGCTTCATAAAACCAAAACAGGGAAAGGATAGGAGGAATTAGGAATCAAAGGAAGGATGGTCAAGAATTAGATAACTCTGCACTTGTAGTTGGAATGTATAACCAAGACTCAAGTATTCCAGTTGCAAATTTCATTACCATTAATTTGCCCTCTGGACGTACTGAGGAAGTTAGAGCCTAGGCTCTGATACCATCCTGTAACGCCCCGGTCCCACGGATACGGGGACGCCACTGCAACGTATATACGTAAGTCCGAAGTACCTTCCCGTATATACGCTAAGCATCAGTACAGACAAGAATCAGAGTACGGAAGCAAATGGTGCATTATACATTCCAATACATATATATATACATTCACAGAGTCATCACCAGAGGTGATGAATATTACAATAATAATACATCACAGATATACGCAAATGCGAGAGTACAAGAGATATACATATATGAACAGCATAAAAGGGCGCTCACATACAAGTATACAAGGAAATGTACAAGTATGAATAGAAAAAGGGCACTCACGAGTTTGCTAAGAGGAAACTCGAGAGGCATACAGGGTGCCTGGAAGGATGTGGCCCTGGACGGTCGGCTGGAGATCCACGCTACCGCTGCGCCACTCTGAGCAGTAACGGGGAGAATCCACACGCTCCGGGCTTCATAACCTGGACATGAGAATCTAGGGGAGTCAGTGAAACTCCCCAGGCGAGTAGGATATGGATGCCAGGTGGCGAGTCAGGAGGAGCACAAGTGTCAAGTACAGAAGACAGGAGGGTTAGAACACAAATGAAGTATATAAGAAATGATATCAAGTAGGAAATACTCAGGAGGCAGATAGGTTAGGGCAGGCATGAACAGGTATGGCATAATAATCATAAAACAGGAAATCCGAATAAAACCATTACAACAAATATGGTAAGGCACATCACAGATTCATAGCCGTTTAAGTTGCAGGCTTTAGTATGCGTCCCATTCCACATACCTCTACTTACAACTTAAAGAGCCGATTATTATGACACTTTATTATTACTCGTCTTACCCTGATATCTAGCTATGTGAACTAGCGTCCCAACGCACATAGATCCATATCCGAGTGAAACAAGGTTTGTTATTGGAAACTAGCGGGGGTATCAACGAACTATGTTTACAGTGGGTCCCGTGCATGCCCGGGACCACGGTCCAGGATTGTTCCGTTGCATGGAAACGGAAGCCAGCCGTAAGGCTAAACAGGAGGGACTTATGTATGCCCTTATCATAATGAAGCCAGGAATAAGGGAGCCAGCTCTCCCCTCGGTCCCCTGGAGGCCCTCAGGTCAGACCGGAAACATGATTGTACAATATACCTAATGCCACTGTAAACACGAACACATATCGATATCCGCATGTTTCCCCCGACCCAATACAAGTTGGTACTTTTTAAGGTTCAATAGTTTAATCATCACTTTACGGGAAAAACAGGAGATGGACATGATCAGGAATCAGGAGTACATACGTACTATATAGTTAGGTCACTGCATGTAAAGCAGGAAAACAAGTCACTGATCATGATACAAGATAATAAGGTAAGGTTCCCGTAAAGGTGATAATCACAAGTCAAGTATATCATGCTGGGTGTCAAGTGATAGCATGACAGGGTGATGATATTTAGTAAACAACCAAGCATATCAAAGGATTGATAATAGTCGGGTTAAGTCATGGCAAGAGATTGATAATAGTCAGGGCAAGTCATGGTACAACATAAAGGGTCTTGTCAAGTAGTGGCATGCCAGGTAGTCGGGTGATAACATACTAGATGGTCAGGTGATATACATGTGTTAAAAGGAAGCATATAACTGACAGGTCTGAAGTAATGGCAAATGGTAATATGGAAGTAACTCAAAGTCCAACGACCACGAAGGGTCGGCCACGCATGGTATATGATAAAGAAGTAAGCATATCAATAGCACGGCACAAGCACAAGAAGAAGCTACCATAATATAAGCAATTGCAGGGCAAACATGAATATGGAAATAAGAAGCGAAATACTTATCGTCCCGGCGAAACGGGATATCAAATAGAGAAGAGCGAGACTACTCGCCTAAACCACCAATATGCCAAAAGATCCAAAATTCACGGAAGCTCGGGATGCGCCATAACCTGTGATATAAATATGTAGAGTGAAGATGAGAGAGAAAGAGAGAAGGGAAGATGATGTTTGTCAATAGACAAGTCAAGCAATACCAATATATGATATAAGACTAGAGGATAAGGTTCATGTTCAAGAAAGAAATCAACTATAACAGATAGGCAAAGTTAGTCGACTAGGGTGGAAGGGTAGTCGACTAATAGTGGACTCAAGTCGACTAACAGTCTGGTATAGTCGACTAAAACTGGGTTCCAGAGAGTTGGGGTTCTGTTTCAGGAAAAGTTAGTCGACTAGGATGAAAGAGTAGTCGACTAACAGTGATCTCAAGTCGACTAACAGTCATGTCAAGTCGACTAATACTGAGTAACAGAGAGTTGGGTTTCTGATTCAGGAAAGGTTAGTCGACTAGGGTCAAGGGTGTAGTCGACTAAGGGTCTCTAGTCGACTGGTAATTTGGTCTAGTCGACTAAAACTGTGTTTCCAGAAAGGTTACGTTTCAACTAGGGTTTTCTAGTCGACTAATCTATAGGTCTAGTCGACTAATCGACTGGAAACAGCATACAGAACAGATTTTGGGGGTTTTGTGTTTGATAATCAAATGGCATGATTTGAAGTCCTAAGTATACATGATATGAAAATACAAGTATCCTAAGAATTAATCAAGTCTAGGTAAGTAATATTACTCACCAAAAGGAGGGGTTGATGATGGTATTGATGGAAGTTGATGATGAAGAAAAAGATGAGGTCTTGTTGGAGTTGATGACCTTGTGGTGGCTTCCATGGAGATGAAGGAGGAAGAAGATGACCTTGGTGGTGTTTCCCATGGAGATGAAGGAGGAGGAAGATAAAGGGAAGAGGTTGGAGTAGTTGTGGTGGTGGAGATGAAGGAGATGGAGGTGGCTAGGGTTTGGCTCTTGGTGAAGAGAAAATGAAAAGGGAAATGAAATGTAAAGGAAAAGTATTTATAGGTTTTAGGTTTTGTGAAGGAGGTGCAAATAAAGTAGAAGAGAGGGGGGTTTTTGTAAAGTGGAGGAGGGGATGAGTGTCCCTCTTTTGGCCACTTGGCCGGCCAAGGAAGAGAGAGAAAAAGAGGGCATTTAATGAGGAAGTTGGTGGAAGAAAAATGGAATTTGGAATTTTGGAAAATTGGAAAAGTGTGTGGCTTGGGAAGGAAGGAAGAGAATTAAAGGAAAAGGAAAAAGGAAAAGAAATTAGAAAAGAGAAGATATTTTCTTGGAAGGGAAAATGAAAATAATGAAAGTGGCGGATTCCCGGGATCAAGTGGCGGATGCGGAAATCTTTCGGGAAAATACCGGAATCGTCCGAAATTCAAGTATCTCGGAACGACCCGAAATAATTACCAAAAATCAAGAATATAATACTAAGTATCATAGTGAAATCCGTTTTAAGAAATACTTTATAGTTTTAAAACTAAAAATCCCGGAATCAGTTACCTATCGACTCCGATGGAATTTTCATAAATTCATAAAATCCTCAGAAAAAGAATGTAGGTAGAAAATATGATTCTAAGGAATAATGCCTAAAGGACCTTCTAGAAATTCTTAGCTGATTGTGAAATAAAAATCCGGGAATCGGTCAACGAAACTGGCCGACACCGGTTTTGAAGATTTTCATTTTAATTCAAGAAAATTCCAGAAAATCATATAAAATTTAGAATATTGGAAAATGGTATTTAAAATTGAAATCGATCAAATCTGAATACCGGAAGGACTAAATCGAGTAATATACTAGGATCGGGTCTTCGGTTCAGACTAGGGCTGACTCCAAGACCACGAATCTAAATCCAAGACAAAACAATCATGTAAGGAATTCATAATACAAAAATAAATACAGGAAACAAATCGAAAAATACGATCGAAAAATCTGAATACGCAACTAAGTACGTATTCCGGGAACGGGGTATTACAGTCTTACCTATGTAAAGCTTCTCTAGTTTCTCCCACGTGCCCTTGGCGGTTGTCTCTTCCATGACATTGTAAGTCACTTCATCAAATAAGTGTAGCTCAATGCATTGAGATCCGCCTTGTTCCAAGCCTCCGTGAACATTGCCTCCGGCTTGTGCTCAACACCCAAAATGCACGTGTGTAGATCTTGTTGTATCAAGATATTCTTCATCTTTTGTTGTCATAATGTGAAGTTGCTCCGCCCATCGAATGGCTTCAACTCAACTTTTACACCGCCGATTGTTGACTTCTCTTCAGCCATGTAGAACACCACAACTTGGCTCCGATACCACTTATTGGCGGAAGGAATAACACCACTTCAAGATATTATTTTTGATGGTAAGAGAAAATAATCACACAAAAATAATACAAGCATAAAGATGAACATAATGATTTATGTGGAAAACCTAAAAGGGAAAAAATCACAGGTTTAGCTTGAGGCTCGGAGAGAGCTTCACTATGATGGAATCAGTAAAAGAGTACAAGGCACTTGGCACACCTGCTACGCCAACTTGTCACACACAACTTAAACACACCCTCCAACTCAACCTAGAGTCCTCTTCTACAATCTCTATACTTTCAAGAGAAACAAGAGACACTCCCCTTCAAGTTTTGGATGCTTGGATACTTCTCCAATCTTAGATACCTCTCCACAACAAGGAGCATGCCTATTTATAGGCCTTGATGAACCTTCTAGGTCCACCGCTTCGTCTTCCCACATCCATGAATGCTAAGGAGCACTTGGGAATCCACCAATTCAGTCAAGGAGTCATAAAACTCTTTGAATTCTACATGCACAAATATGCACTGGATAGAGTACTTTGAACGATAACTCCATCAATACTGCTTCGTTTTGAGTGATTCTAAGCTTGGAGTAAACCTTGCATGTAACTCTACAACTTCTCTGTTGAAGTCCAAGTCAAATGATGACTGCACCATGCTCGAAAAATCCATGCAAAATTGAATATGATGTAGAAAATTGCAACATTAGTTAAGTTGGAAATCGAGCCAACTCCAACACCAATCTCTGTCATCTTCATCCCAACAGAGATCGGGGTTGGATAGCAGAGCCTTCTGCTTTTCCCTTCCAAACACTCATTAAATATCTTCTCTGTCTCATCTTATATATGTATGCGTGTGTTTATATATAATACAGGATATGTGCTAGAGCTCTTTCCCATGTGTGAGGAAGATTCAGACTATTTGGCTTGATATATGCATTCTAAAGATGTAGTGGATCAAAAATCATGGGGTTTTAAAGATCATTTGTCCATGCATCAAGTGGTCTAAACTTGTTCTATTTACAAAAACTGTTAATTTAAAACCATCTGATGGATGAGTAAATGACTTCTAAAACCCGGGATTTGTCATATGTAACTCTTTGAGAATATGTAGATCATGAGTGGGATGCATCATCCCATGGATAATCAACGCGTGGGAAAGACCTCCGGGACATATCATGATTCTCACGACACACACATATAGAAATATAAATAATTAGCTTAAGTCATAACATATTCTGAAGGTTCATTAGGAAAAAAACTTATGAATGCAATTTCATGTAAAATCCAAATCCAAAGTAATATACACCAGGACAACTAAACAACATTTGTCCAATCCACCTATTTCCAAGTTGTTTTAAGGCTGGACATGTGTTGGCATGTCGAACACATATCCGCCAAGTATCTTGCATGTGTCAGTCCACGTGTGCTGGACACAAATACAATAGCCTCCAACACATGTCATTTAGGGTTCGCAATGGGTAAGGGTAAATCCATTTATTCTACCCAATTACTTTATATTTTTAGGGTACAAGTAAGAAATTCTTAACCCATTTATATCTAGATGGTGCATGTTTATCTACGGGTAGGGGAAGAGTTTCTTACCCTACTAATTTACCCATTTACCCGTTTAAAGAAATAAATAAATAATATTTATATCATAAGTATTAAATAGTGATACGGGAAAAGGGGATGAAGAAAATGGGGAAGAAAATTAGGATTTTGAGATAAAGATGATTTTTGCTTCAGCACCAAGGAGTTCGAGCTTCCACTCAGCACTTCACCATGTAGAGATTTAAATCACAAAGCAAATTGTAATGCAAAATTTGAGTTTGTCTAAATCAACTGAACTCCATAAAAGACTACAAGTCCTGGCCTTATATAGGCCCAACACAAAAGGAGTTTTCCCATATATCCAATATGAGACTAAAATAAAGAATAAAACTGAGCCTAGACTAAAAATAAAGAGGAAAAATAGCCTAAGCAAATAACTAAGTAGATCACACTTTTGATTACCTTCAATTCTCTCCGGCTTCGAAAATTCACCACTGGCAAATGGCGGTGGCATGGACGATGAAATCGAACCAGGAGGACTACACAAGCTCCTCAGTGGTGGGTCTCCTCAGTCGTGGTGGTAAGAATGAACGAACTGAAAATCGCTGTGGTATCGCGGGAGTGCGATAATAAATCAAATCCTCGATGCGGAATACCGAGCTGATTCCTAGATTATGGAGAATTTCAAGCTCATAAGTGCCGGAACCAAGCCTCATCAAAGCCTTGTATGGACCACTGTGTCGAGTATGGAGCTTTCTCAAAGTTTCCAGTGAGAACCTCTCCGGATGCACTCTAATCAGCACCTCGTTACCAATTGCGGTGCCCTGCAACCATTTGTGAGACTCTGTAGCAGATATTTATATTTGCTAATTGTTATTTGCTTTGTATTATGCTTATGCAACTTATGCAAATGTGGTGCAGATATCTCAACTATGGCAGTGGGTGGGAGACCTAGGAGAAGAGGGAGGAGGCCGCGGGAGTTTCTAGACCTAGGTGTAGGCCCATCAATAGGAGGCTCAGGAGAAAAGTGGGTTTTAGTCACTAAGTAGCAGGGTGTCTTGTCATTCTTTTTGTTGAATGTTCTCTCCTTGGTACTCCCTGCAATTGACTTGGGTTTGGCAGATTTCAACACTATTTTTTTTGTTAAATTTAAACTCATAAGTGTTATACCTATTCAGGCTGGTTACATCTAAGTCATACAACCAAGATCTACCTAATAAAATGTGTGCAGCATCAATGTTTAAGACATCACACCATACATGGTCCTCGTAACTAGACATGTGAATATGAACCTGACAACATTGGGTAATAAATTGAGCAGTCTTATCAACTCAAGTCACGTTGTATGGGTGGGAATGTAGTTCAGCCCTGAGATCCATCTTTTCAAGAGCTGTCTTGGTAATGATGTTCGCACAATTACCCCTATCTATCATCAACTTATAGCTCTTTCCTTTATGTGCAATATAGGTGTAAAACACATTAGCCATATGCTAATCTTCGTTATTAATAGTAGTGTGTGTACTAATAATACCTAACTGGATACTAGCAATCCTCACGTCATCATCAGAATCAGTTGCACTGCCGGTTGCTTCATGGACGACGATTTCAATCTCATCATTGTTGATTTCCTTGATGAGGAGGCTCCTAGAGGGATACTATGTAGCAATATGACCATAGTCCCAATGTTTTAAATATCGGATATCGGCGATATACCGGTCGACAAAATTATGTAGCAGATACCGGGTGATATATCGCGATATGGTACTAAATACTCGTTGATATATCAATAGTAAATACATATAAGACATTATTAAAAGAAATAAGTTATTGTCCAAACATCATATAATAACATCATTGAAATACCATAATGAACATAAAATAAAATAAAATAATCTCTCAAGAAAAAATAATAATTATTATCTAAATAAGTAACTATAAGGGCCGATATATCAGATATTTCATCTCGGATATCGGCCGATATATCGGCCACGTGGCGATCTATCGCCAATATCGGTCCAAAATGATATCAGGTAAATTTTTGCACTTACGTATCGTTTTGGATAAAATACCGGTATCTCGGCCGATATTTAAAACAATGCATAGCCCTGACACTTAAAACATTGACCACCCTTGGCACTCCTAGAAGACTCACTTATTACAGATTTACCTTTAGTGTCTTTAGTTGTGTTAGTGTTTGGCTCTCAGAATTTAGGACGCTTCATTTCGTAGAGAACATAAGAGAGATTTCTATGTCTTGAGCTAGTTGGCTTGCTTGTTCAAGAATCTCGATCTTGTGAGAGTGGATGAACATTACTCGTTGGATGTCTGACCTCAACCCAGAGCGGTATCTAGATATCACCTGGTAGAAATCCTCTTGCACCTCACAACGTAGGGTTAGATCATCAAAATTAGTTGTATACTCATGAACTGACTTACTACCCTGGCGAAAGTTGCGCAGTTTATCTAGTAAGCGATGTTTATAGGAGTCGAGAAGGTATTTGTCCTTAAGTTTTTGTATTATTTCCTCCCAAGACTCTATGAAAGTCCTACACCTAGTGTACTTTCTCTACCGAGGTCCAATAAACTGTACTCTACTCTCCTCTGTGTGCCTATACCAATCAAAGAGCTATCTACTCTCTAAAAATTTTAGGGTCAAGGATATCGTTAAACGTCAGAGGATCTATCTTAATCTTACGGATTATGTCATCTTCTCTATCCTTACGTCTCTCAGTGTTTTCCACTCTCTTATTATCTCTTGAGGTCTCTCCTGTGTTCTTGTTTTCTAACCCTTCAACCCTAAATTTCAAGTCTTAAAGCTCCTTAAAGATTTGGTCAAGTTTGGACTTGTCTTGATAATCAGGGGAATAGGTTTTACCACTACGAAGGAACATGCACTATGCAAAACACACAATCACACGGATGTAAGATTGTTTCCTAAGTTTCACTAGATGCATGCATTATATGATCAACCGAAAATTTTTTATTGCTTTTAAAATGAATTATGCAAAAGGAATCTTAGCAGTGAAAATACAAGAAAGCATCAAATTAGACACCTAACAAGAGCAATTATAACTAACAATCACCATAAATATCACAATAGGTATGCAATAATAGCACAATAATAAGAGTTGAGATTAGTACCCAAAGACGCTTGAAAAAGTACCGATACTGAGTAGTGGCTCCAAATAAGGGCTTGTAGAAGTCGGATCTATTGCCTAAAAGTGGCGATCTTCTTCCAGTATCTCCAAGAATAAGTTACAGGTTCAATGCTTCAGAGGGGACTTGAATCGAACTCCAAATGGGCCAAAAATAGACTCCGGAAGATCACTGTGATGTTGTTGCTTCAGGGCTGAGCAACTCAGTTGAGTTGACTTGGCTAGTCTGGCTCAGTTGGGTCAGTTGATACCAACTTTTGTGACTTGATCTGGTTGAGTTAAACGAGCTCGATGGACTGAGTTAACTCCGGGCTCACTATACTCAGTTCGGGTTCGGTCGGGCTGACTGGATCCACACCTGAATTCGACTTGAATAAATCAGACTGAGTCTGATTTAAACGAACCCACACCCAATTCAAGCTTACCTTCTCCGGTCGAGACTAGGGCTCCTGTGGGTTGCCGATGAGACCGGAGGGGGCGGCGGAGCTCGGCGAGGTTTTCGGAGGTGGAGACAGTCTGGAGGATGAGGAAGAGGCGACGGGAAAAGATCTGAGCTGATGGAGATCTCGGGGAGGTTGATTTGGTCAAGATCTTGAAGTGGCGGTGAATTTACGGTGATCAGAGGACGTCAGCGCTAGGATTGAGGTGGTGACGCGACGAAGGCGGTCGACGATGAAGATCGGGCATTGAGAGGTCTGAGGTGAGGATGATGGATCTGATCAGAGGATCGGTCGGCGAGGATGATGTCGATGGATCAGCGGGCTCTGGTCGTCGATGGATTTGCAGCGAGGCCTTGATTTCGAAATCGTCGATGGTCGGAGGTAGCTGGATCTGGTGGATATCGTCGTTGATTGGTTGTTGGTGGTGTTAGCACAAGAAGAACTATAAATATGAGGAGGAGTAAGGAGCAAGAACACAAAAATTTCTTTTCTATCAAACTCTTGCTCACTCATTTCATTCAAGGATGACAACACTATTTATAGACTCCTAATGACTCTTGAGATTCCACCACACATTGGAATTCCACACACAATGACTCTTAAACTTCCTCACAATGACTCTTGGTAATTACAAACTACATAATGCATTTGACCTCTCATCTCCTTAATTAATATTGTATTGGAAACTCCAAGGGACTTTGTTTGAGTTTATCTTTCAACAAATTCCTCCCTTAAACTCAAACATTTTTCATCCTTCATTCCAATCATCTTCTTGCAATTTTCAAATAGCGCTGTTGGTAGCGGCTTTGTAAAGATATCTGCCACTTGATCACGACTCGCAACGTGACTCAGTCGCACTTTACCTTTCTTCACATGTTCCCGTATGAAATGGAAACGAACATCTATATGTTTACTCCTTTCATGGTGCACCGGATTCTTTGCCAACTCAATTGCTGATTTGTTGTCAACTCGTATTTCGGTCGCTTCGTTTTGCTGGAGTTTTAGCTCACATAGCAAATTTCTCAGCCAGATTGCGTGACACACGCACCATGATGCTGCCACATATTCTTCTTCGCATGTTGATAATGTTACTATTGGCTGCTTCTTTGAGACCCATGTGAAAGCTGTGTCTCCCATATAAAACACATATCCCGATGTGCTTTTTCGATCATCTATATCTCCGCACCAATCACTGTCGGAGTAACCCACCAGTTTGTATTCATGTGTCTCCGAGTAGAATAACCCGAGTGATACAGTTCCTCGAATGTATCGAAGAATCCTCTTGATAGCCTTCAAATGTGAGTATTTCGGTTCCTCCATGAACCGACTCACTATCCCGACACTATATGTAATGTCAGGCCTTGTGCATGTGAGATACCGTAGGCTCCCAACTAAGCTCCGGTATTTGTTTGCATCCACTCGATCTCCTTCATCAAATTTTGAGAGTTTCGCACCAAGTTCCATCGGTGTTGCTACCGGGTTGCAATCTTCCATCTTGTTCTTTTTCAAAATGTCTTTTGCATACGCCTCTGACACAAATATTCCCGATTTTCCTTGCTTAACCTCAAGACCAAGAAAATACTTCATCAGCCCCAAATCTGTCATCTCGAACTCCCGAGTCATCGCTTCTTTGAAGTCTTTTATCATCTCCTCATTATTCCCCATGAATATGAGATCATCAACATAAAGAGCAACAAACAGCAAGTTACCTTTTTTCTTCTTCACGTATAATGCATGCTCATGAGGACATTGCATGAACCTGTTCCCTTTGAGATAGGTGTCGATTCGAGTATTCCATGCTCGCGGCGCTTGCTTCAGCCCATATAGCGCCTTCTTTAACTTCAACACTTTTTTCTCCTTCCCGGCTTTCATGTATCCAGGAGGTTGCTCCACATATACTTCTTCTTCAAGCACACCATTTAAAAATGCTGACTTCACGTCCATTTGATAGATTGGCCACTTGAATTGTGCTGCTTGGGATATAAGAAGCCGAATTGTCTCCATCCTTGCGACTGGAGCAAAGACTTCATCATAATCAATCCCAGCCTTTTGTCTATAGCCTTTTGCTACTAGACGTGCCTTATATCTTTCTATCTCACCTTGGGCATTCATCTTTTTCTTATACACCCATTTTACTCCTATGGGTTGATGTCCTTTCGGCAGCTCCACCAACTCCCAAGTTTCATTTCTTTCAATAGCACTTATTTCTTCATCCATCGCGGCTTGCCATTTCTTATCTCTCACTGCTTCTTCAAAAGTGATATTCTCAGCCTCCGCTAGAAGACATACCAAGTGTACTTCGCTTGTTGTCTCGTATAGATCTTGCAAGCTTCGCATCTTCGGTTGTCTTGGTTCTTCTTCATCATCAGATGTCGGAGGGCTTGTCTGTTTGATTATCGGTGCAGAGGTTGATTCTTCTATTTCTTCCCCCTGCGTTACCTCTTTTTTGTTGTTCCAATCCCATGCGCTTTCTTCATTCACTTGCACATCTCGGCTTACAACCACCTTTTCTTCGATCGGGTCGAATAACTTGAAAGCTTTTGTCTTCTCGTCATACCCGATGAACACATACTTCTTACTCTTGTCATCTAGCTTGGTTCTTCTTTGATCCGGTACGTGCGCATAGGCCACACTACCGAATACTCTCAAATGTGATACGGTTGGTTTTCGTCCGCTCCAAGCTTCCTGGGGTGTTTGATCTCCCATCTTCGCATGTGGGCACCGATTTTGCACATACACAGCACATTGCACCGCTTCTGCCCAAAATTCTTTTGGCATGTTTTTGCTCTTCAACATCGACCGAACCATATCAAGAATAGTCCGGTTTTTCCTCTCGGCCACACCATTTTGCTGAGGTGAGTATGGTGCAGTCAAGAATCTTCTGATTCCTTGTTCCTCGCAGTAGCTTTTGAAAGCAGTTGACATGTACTCTCCGCCTCTGTCCGATCGTAAGGCCTTGATATAAAGACCAGTTGTCTTCTCTACTTGCATCTTGAATTTCTTGAACACCTCGAGTGCCTCGGACTTTTCTTTCATGAAGTAAACCCAAGTCTTCCTTGTGTAGTCGTCAATAAAGGTGATAAAGTACCTCTTCTCACTGAATGACTTAGGTGTGATCGGGCCACATATATCGGTATGTACCAACTCGAGAGAACTCCTTGCACGATATTCCGCCCTTTTCTGAAAAGTGTTCCTTGTTTGCTTGCCAAGTACACACCCTTCGCAAAATTTCTTGGTGTAATCCATATCTGGTAACCCGTGGACCATATGCTTCTTTGCTAATTCTGTTAGGCCGCCATAATGTAAGTGTCCGAACCGCAAGTGCCACAATGAGACTTTGTCATCCATGTTGACTTGCAAGCACCTTTCTCGCACACTTCTCAAGTTGAGTTTGAACATTTGATTCTTGGCCATCTCCACTCGTGCAAGTAACCGGCCTCCTTTGTCTTTCAAGTGTAACATTCGATCTTTCATGAAGATCGAATATCCCTTCTCTAATAGTTGGCCCATGCTATGGAGATTATTTTTCATGTCAGGCACATAGTAGACATCCTCAATTGTCCCTTCTTTGCCATCCTTTTGAGAAAAGCGTATTTTTCCTCGGCCTTTGACTTGAACCTTCGACGCATCTCCAAATGACACGTGCCCATCTTCTATCTCTTAGATCTCCATAAAGAGATGTTTGTGCCCACTCATGTGATTGCTAGCGCCTGTATCGAGATACCAGACCGAGTCGCTATCAGGAATAATGTCTTTATAGGCCATCATGAGAACACCATCGTCTCTTATCTTCTCTTCCGTGACTAGTTTCGCATTTTCTTCTATCTTTTTATCGGAGTAGCACTCTTTTGCGTAGTGTCCATATTTGCCGCATTTGTAGCACTGGACATTTTGACGATTTGACCGGCCGCCTCTACCACGACCGCGTCCTTGACCACGCCAATTTTGTTGGATCGGCTGGTCCTTTTCTTTCGAGTTGTCTCCGCGTCCGCAGCCTCTACCGTGACCACGACCTCCACGGTCGCGTCCTCGACCACGCCAGTTTTGCTGGGCATACATCGTCTTGTCCTCCTTGATAGTTACCTTAGATTGTAAGGCCTCTTCGAGCAGATCTTGTTTCTTCTTCTTCCGTTGCTCATGCGCCTCGAGAGAACCGGCGAGATCATCTATGGTCATCTCCTCCAGATTCTTCGACTCCTCAATTGCGCATACAACATTTTCGAAATTCTCGGTCAATGACCGCAGAATCTTCTCCACGACCCTTGAATCGGTTATGGTTTCTCCATTGCGTTTGAGTTGATTTACCACCGTTTGTACACGCGTGATGTAGTCAGATACTCCTTCTGACTCCTTCATTTTCATGGCCTCCAATTCACCTCGTAGAGTTTGAAGCCGCACTTGTTTAACACGGTCGGCGCCTTTGAAGACTTTTTGCAAAATCTCCCATGCCTCCTTCGAAGTTGTCGCACTAGCAATCTTCTCGAACCCCGACTCATCTACCGCTTGGAATAAGAAGTAGAGAGCGGTCTTGTCTTTCGTGCGCGTTTCTTTCAACGCCTTTAACTGATTCGGCGTCATGTTATCAGTAGTAGCCGGCTCTGTGTAGCCATTCTCAACTACTTCCAACGCGTCTTGTGCACCAAGCAACACCCGCATCTGAATGCTCCAATTGTCATAGTTCGTCTTTGTGAGGCGTGGTAGCGGCATCTGCCCCAGCGGTGTAGGCTTTTGTCCCAGCGGTGTACTCCCGGAATTTGCCATGGCTGTCACCGACGGTCTTCACCTTCAGCACTTGTCTTTGCTTTCGGTACTTAGTTTTGCCTTCGCACTTAACTTCGCCTTCGGCAACTTGTCTTCGCCTTCACCTATAGCACTTGTACTCGCCTTCGCCTTCAGCACTTGTACGAAGTGGTAGGGGCGGTCTTCTCCTGGCTTCAAGCTTCACAATGGGAATCACCTCCCAAAGAAGCTTCAAGCTTCTTGCTTCAAGCTTCACAATGGGAATCACCTCCCAAAGAAGCTTCAAGCTTCACCTTGCTTCAAGCTTCAAGCTTCACAATGGGAATCACCTCCCAAAGAAGCTTCAAGCTTCACCTTGCTCTGATACCAATTTGTTAGCACAAGAAGAACTAGAAATATGAGGAGGAGGAGCAAGGAGCAAGGAGCAAGAACACAAAAATTTCTTTTCTATCAAACTCTTGCTCACTCATTTCATTCAAGGATGACAACACTATTTATAGACTCCTAATGACTCTTGAGATTCCACACACATTGGAATTCCACACACAATGACTCTTAAACTTCCTCACAATGACTCTTGGTAATTACAAACTACATAATGCATTTGACCTCTCATCTCCTTAATTAATATTGTATTGGGAACTCCAAGGGACTTTGTTTGAGTTTATCTTTCAACAGGTGGAGCTGGCCCTGAGGACAATGGTGACGACGGCTCCTGGCAGCGACGAGGGCGGTGGTTTCTGACGGGGATGTTGTCGACGAGCAGATCGGATGCGGAAGACGAAGACGAGGGCGGAGGGTTGACGGCGAGGGCGTAGGATGGCGACGAGTGTGCTTGGGTGAGACGAACTCAATTGGGGTTTTGTGTTTTGAGATCGGGGAAGAGGAATGTTTGGGAAGATGAACAGTAGAAGTTTTGAATTTTATTTTTGATTTTTTAATTTTTTTTCTTTTCTTTTTTTTAAAATAAAGAAGAGAAGAGAAAGAAAGGGAGATAGATCTAGGGTTTGAGAATTTTTTGTGTGGAAGAAGAATTGTGAAAGAAAAGCAGAAAAACCTGGCTCTGATACCAAACTGATGTAATACAAGAAATGGGGAAGAAGAAAATGGGAAAGAAAAATTAGGTTTTGAGATAAAGATGATTTTGGCTTCAGCACCAAGGAGATCGATCTCCCATTCAGCACTTCACCATGCAGAGATTTAAATCACAAAGCAAATTGTAATGCAAAATTTGAGTTTTTCTAAATCAACTGAACTCTATAAAAGCTTATACCTTATAGGTCCTGGCCTTATATACCCAACACAAAAAGAGTTTTCCCACATATCTAATATGGGACTAAAATAAAGAATAAAACTGAGCCTAGACTAAAAATAAAAAGAAAACAATTCCCTAAGCAAATAACTAAGCAGATCACGCCTCTGATTTCCACCAAAAGCCCTTCCCTAATTTCTTTAAGAAACAAGAAGAATGTAAGGTGCTTCCAATAGATTGTTATGTGTTTTCTGAACCATTGTAGTATTTTTTTGTGTTTGGGTAGATGA
The DNA here is from genome assembly GCA_038442645.1 of Agave tequilana. Classification (NCBI taxonomy): domain Eukaryota; kingdom Viridiplantae; phylum Streptophyta; class Magnoliopsida; order Asparagales; family Asparagaceae; genus Agave; species Agave tequilana. The sequence continues at coordinate 175,003 of JAVJIF010003280.1, forward strand.
TTGCCTAATTAGTTTGTATATTAGTTGTTTTGATAAACTATAGCTATTTGTTTCTGAATTTTTTTTCCCTTAATAGTTATGCCACTAGTTAGTACTTGAATTACTTTTTATTTGATCACTTCTCTCTTTCATTTTGTCTTTAGTAGGTTTTAAATTTTTTTTTCCCATTTTACCCATTTACCCTATAGGTAAAAGGAAGTTCTAAAGTTACCCAATAGAGTAGGATAATTGTAATTTATAAATTACCCTATAGGGTAAGGGCAAAAGGTTGGGTGCTTAAGGTTCGGGTAAGGGTAAGACCTTTATCCTACTACCCTTGCCCTACCCATTAAATGTCGGTGCGCTACACATCTGGACCTTCTCTTGACTCTTTTATCCTCTATCCTCTCTTTATTTTCTCGACTTTACTACGAGGATATGGTGAAATGGAGGGGGAGGAGAGGAGCATTATCAGATTGGAGTGAGAAGCTATCGCCGCCACCACCTCCCTCTCTACAAATGTTGGCTGCTCCTTCGAGAGATCAGCTAAGTTGTTAGATAAAGTAGTTACGTAACATGGTATGAGAGGTGGAGGCTTTCCATAGCCCAAAGTAGTATGTGAGGGGGAGTGGTAAGCATTTAGTTTGCTTGTATATACATTGTTAGCTTACAACATGTGAGGTTAAGCTTTTGGGTGAAGTAAAGAGATGATTATGGTTATGGCAACATATCAAAATAGTTTGGATTTTTCATATCCTATATTATTATATCATTTCAAACTAATTCTTAGAATCACATGGTAACGGATTGTATTACGGGATTGGAGAAGATGCCTAAAAGTATCCGACCTATATGGAAGGGGGTTTCTGGTGGGTGCGGGAGATGGCATCTGGTCACTCTTGGATCAATCTCCTTTGTAAGGAAGAAATGTCCAGTAAAGAATATATTATAGGAAGTTCAAGTGCCCCAAAAGAACTGTAATTAGCTGAAACAAACTCTTAAATCTGTTTGTTCTTGTTCTAAAACTAGTCTTTTGTACTTTCCAGGACTATAAAGTTATTGAAAATTTATCAATATGTTCAATTTTTCATTACCATTATAACTGTTGTGCTTGTGGTGATAGTGGGGCCTAAATCTGGTCATTATCTTATGTATCCTGCAGGTTCTTGGCAAGTGTCAGCTTCGAGAAGCTGTTTTAGAGAAAGAACAGGGATTGGATTCACTAGGCAAGTATTTCTACTTTCTCTAGTCTATCTAGCACCTGTTTGATATGGCTTGACGTATATCATAATTTGCTTTCTCTCAACAACCATTCGCACTGTAGTTGTGGAAGATGGATCAAATTGGAGCATGGGGCAGCGGCAGTTGTTTTGTTTGGGGCGTGCACTTTTAAGGAGAAGTCGTATATTGGTCCTTGATGAAGCCACTGCATCAATTGACAATGCCACTGATGTGATCCTTCAGAAGACAATAAGAACAGAATTTGCAGAGTGCACAGTTATCACGGTTGCCCACAGGATACCAACTGTGATGGACTGCACAATGGTGCTTGCTATTCGTGATGGTGAGTCTACTCCAACTAATAAGGCCCTTTCAAGATAAAGAGTTATACACGTTGAAGTTCTTCTGAGTGTTGTTGGACCTTTTTTTCTTTTATCTAAATCTCATATATAAGGATCATAATTTTCAGATAGAAAGTGAAAGAAAAGCTCTGACCAATTGTACTTTTGGATAAGTGCAGCATATGCTGAAGATCCCAAGGGCTTGCTTTTGGTACCAGGTGTCAAACAAGTAGTTTGAAGTTCACCACCAAATGATTACCTTTTTATAACCTAAAAATACTTGTGCGATCCTGTGTGACTTGTGTCACTGCGATGGAACTTAAATTGCACGACATTAATTATAGAATGAGAACAATTTAACCCAAAAGGTTACTCATTAAGTCTTGGATCCCTATCTCATCTTAAACACTCACATTTCCACTCATTTTTTTTGATTTGAGGCTGTTGAGGTGAAGAGGATGAAGAGAAAAGCATGTACCTTTAATTAGAGTGTGATCATTTATTTATAGAGGAAAAAAATACATGTCCTAATAGGACTAGGAGAATACACGATGTCCTAATTGGAGTAGAAGAATAAAAAATAAAAATCCTATTTTTACTTTAATACTCCCCCTCAAGCTGGAGCATAGATGTCAATCATGCCCAGCTTACTACATAAAATTGAAAAACTCTTCTAGATAAAACTTTAGCGAAGATATCTTCAAGTTGACAGCTCGATGTGACTATCCGATGTGTTATCACCATGTCTCTGATAAACTAACAGTTGACTTCAATATGCTTCGTTCTCTCATGAAAATAGGATTACTGGCAATATATATAGCCACTTGAGTGTCACAACACATCACCATTGGCTTATTGTAGATGACGCCTATTTCAGAAAGGAGAGATTGAATTGACATTAATTCACAAGTTGTATGAGCTTTGGCTCCACACTCAGCCTCAACACTGAATCGAACAACATTTGATTTTTTTACATCACTATGTAACCAAATTACTCCCAATAAAAGTGCAATAACTGAAATACACCTAGAAGGGGGGGGTGAATAGGTGTACTAGTTAATCTAGGATAAATGATGCGGAATTAAAAAATTAATTGCAAACACACTATATGTAACCAAGAGTGAGCCCAAATTCCCCGTGAACGGATATGAAATTACTCCTCTAGATTCCTCTAGACTAAGAGTTGAGGTGCTTTAATAAGCTCTCTTGGTTGAACACAAGCGTGAGCATATAAACTATATCTAACATATGAATATGAATAATGTAAAGCAATGCAAGATATAAAGAGAGATAGAGTTGAGAGATAGTGGATCAAACGCAAACACTGAGATATGTTTCGAGGTTCGAGCCACTGCTCTACGTCCCTACCTTCACACAGAAGGATTTCTACTATGTCCACACATGACTTTTCACAAAGGGACCTCCACTGAGAAATTATAACTCTACACTGGGAGTACACAACTCCTCTCAATACACAAATCTCTACACAAGAGGTGGGCACCTAGCCAAGCACACAGTAAAGGAAAATATACTCAGTGATCACAAAGATCGCAAACAATCTGTCTTGGTGATCTTGAAAGATCACAAACAATTTTCTCACAAAAACAAGATCTAAAGATAGGATTAGAATTGATTGGCTCAAGTATGTGAGAAATCAAAGTGTTTGAAAATAAAACAACAGAAAAAATACTTGAGAAAAACTTCTTAATGGATATATAAAATGAAGAACAAACTAGAATTCTCAAAGACTTGATTTTCTTTGATTTTCCTAAACTTTGAAAACAAATAAATTTAGAGATTTTAACACTAAAATTTGTTTTGAAAACTTGCTGAAAACTTAGGAGAAGTGGGGGAAAAACTTGCTCTCAAAAATCTTAATTCAAACTGGCCTCCAATGACCATATTTATAGGGTCTGAAAATATAGCCGTTGGGGTTCAGATCAGTTTAAAATTGACCTGTCGGTTGACCGCTCGGTCGACCGGCCAACGGTCAGATTTCTGACCCTTGGGGCTGTCGGTCGACCGACCGGTCGATCGCCCTAAGGCAAAATGCCTGTCGGTCGTCCGTCCGATTGATCGAGACTAAAACCAGAGAGTGAACTCTTTGGTTGGTCGACCGCACGGTCCACCGGCCCTAGGCCAAGGCAAGCTGTGCATGTCTGTGCACATCGGTCGACCGAGCTTTGGTCCGGTCGACCGGTCGGTCGACCGCCAGTGGGCTCAGGTTAGGGTTTTAGGATTTGAAAACTTGGTCTTTTAAATACCCATAAAATCTCATAAAATTATATAAAATCTACAAAAATAAGTTCTTATAATTATTTGAAGAACAAATATGTGTGACTAAAATTCAACATATATTTCAAACGATTTGAACTATTTTTATTATATATAAATTAAGCTTTAAAACAAAATTTGTATTTTCCAAAACTTAAATTTTGAAATGAATCCGTTTTCTTTAAAACTTGTATAAATACAAAAATATGATATAGAAATACTTTTGAAGCATAGTGTGTATGGATAGAATCAATACACATATAAAAGATATATCTATGTTTTTGACATTAAATCCAAAACTAAGTTTTGTTAAAAACAGAACTTGAAATCATGAACTAGATATACATCAAAGTAAGTTTCTAAATATTATGAACCAAACAATGTATATGGATGAATCCACTATACATATAAACCATGTAAACTATTTTAGATGAAATCTATTCATGAAAACTAAAGATATGTTCTTTGAAAATTCAAAACCGGTTAAACCGAAACCAAAAACTATTTTAACTGTGTGTGAACTTGAGCATATCAAGACTATTCTATCTTTACACAAAATCTAAACAAAAACTAACTAAAACAAACCGAGGTCTTTTTGTTGATCTTCATCTTCAAGATGACTCGATCAAAACTCAATCCAAATGAGCTTGACTCCTTCCGAGTGCTAGATGCGATCTTGATGCGCGAGCTTTTGAATCATCATGTGTTAGCTCTAAAACTTAACTTTGAATCCTTTGTTGAAGCTAATCACCTACTAAGATCTTGATCAATATCTGAAACTTATTAAATATAAGATCATTAGCAACCTAACATTCATAAGTTAGTCATCATCAAAACTAAGGTGAAAGTCTTCTGGGCCAACAATCTCCCTCTTTTTGATGATAGCAAAACTTCTAAGGTTATATATGCATAGATTAAGAATAAGCTTCATAGAAGCTCCCCCTTAACTTATGCATAATCAATAAACATATAAAGATATGCAATGTAGCTCAAGATACCAAATAAAAATAAGATATATATACACACACACACACACACATATATATATGCATAAACACTTAATGAAACATGCATATATAAATCTAAATCTTTCTCCCCCCTTTTGTCACTCATCAACAAAAGGGTGAAGACAATCAAACAATAACAACAAAATATATTTTGAAACAAAATTTTGATACCAATAATAAAAAATCAATTGAAAGAAACCAATTGAAAGTAAAACAATCTTTTTACTAATTGAAAATTAAACATTCTTTTTACCAATTGATATCAATAGAAAGACATGATACCAATTGAAAGTAAAAACTAAATTTTTAGGTAAACACTAAAATCATTATGCAATATAGGTACCAAATTGAGAATAATATCAATTTAAGATTATTGATACCAATATTGAAAATATTAGCATATACTAAAATAAAATATTTTTCATCATAAAGAATGGGAGTAAGATACCAATTGAAGATAAAATCAATTGAAAGATAAAATAAGAATTTTTCTCTCCCTTTATGAAACACCAATAAAAATAATGCATAAGCTTATATATGATACCAACTAAAAAGCAATTGACATTAAGGACTAAATCAAGTTTAGCAAGAAATAATTTATGCTAAAAATGTATGGCATATATGTTTAAAGCATAAGAAAAATATTTGTATGTATCAGAGCAAAACAATTTAGATATGATCCACAAAAAAAACATGAGCATACAAAAAAAATTTCATTTAAAAATTATGTATATCTTAAACTGAGGTACATTTTGATATTAATTGTAAGTGAAACATGAAGTGCATTTTGATGTCAAAAAAATATCAATTGAAATTAATGCATAAGCTTGTAAAGATACCAATTAACATTTAGAATTAAGTCAAGATTAGTATAAACAATTTGTGCTTAAATAAAATATATGGTATTGTAAAATAAGTATAATCTAAATCATATATATGTATGTATGAAAATGGAAATACCACTTGAAATATGATGCATACATATATAAGAAAACAAAATATGAGCATACTAATTTTTTTTCATTGAAATCATATATATATCTCATAGCTATCTCCATTTCATGCACATGTTTAAAAAAGATTTTCAATTTTGAGCATAGAAGGCATGGTCGCCCATCCAACCGCCCTTAGATGATAGGGGTTTTAGAAAAATAGGATTTAAAAATATTAACATATTTGAAAATCACGATCAAATTGAAGAATACGAAACTAATTTTATGATAATTTTGAAAACTAGTACGAAATCCTTCAAGTAAGGAATAAAAACATAAGTATATCTCATGATAACATTCTAAATACACAATAATTGACATTCAAAATCCATAAGGCTAAAAAATGTGCTCATGAAATAAAGTCATGAGAAAAAAATGTGAGTGTAAAAGAATCATGTAAATGACATATTCAGGAAAATAAACATGAAAATCATTAAAACTAAAATTTTCATCAAAATTAAACAAGCTTCAAGGTGTATGTGTGTTTTGTTGAAACTAAAAATATACATACATATTCCAAATATAAATGAGTCCATAATAGAATTTTGCATGAAGGCAAGTGATTCTAGAATATACATGTATATCTATTAGTTATAGACAAAATTGACATATACATGAAGCTAAACACAATTTTATGAAACATGTACAAAAATAGGGAATACAAGTTAAGATGCAAGGGTCATCAAAATAAGGTTATACAAGTACATCTAATGGGTACAAATGAGCAATAAAGTACAAACACATGATAATCAAATGTGGCTCACTAGTTGTACAAGTATAAACATAGTTTTAATGATACTAACATCCAAACAAGTAATCAACACATGAAGTGCAAAAACATAAACAAATATGATCATTAGTTTAAATGCACGTGTTTTAGAATTAGGATATACATAATAACTAAACTATAGTGAAAACACAAGAATATATGTCCATATGAACATGGGTGTGTCTCAAAGACTATCTATGTATATCACACGTCTAATAACATTGCATTTAACATAATGAGCATTAAAACCAAAATATGCTAAAAACATTCATATGAAAGCATATAAATAAAAATGGGAGTTCGATATAGTTAGCAAAACGAATGAACCAATCTCTAGGTCTCAAAATCATGATGGTCCTCCCACCAAACATCCCTTGAAAGTGATGCGTCCAAGAATATGATCTTTAGGCTCGGATCGCATCCACCATGAAGGTACCAATACCCTCACGTCAAGTGAGAGCCCACACCTACATCAAATAAAGTAGGGGTGGCTTTTGGTACCCATATCTTTTTGGGTCCAAGGGGTTGGCACCTTTCCTAACCCAAACAAACTTATATGTAAAATTTAAAATATTTATTTTATCATAATAAAATTTTGTAAGGCGGCTCGTACGTCCACAATGTGTGCAAGTGTACACATGAGCATATATAGAATCATGTGTGTGATCATGTGTATGCCGTGAAGGATGTGCATGAATATGCGGTGCATGTTTCTTGTGAAACATTGATTACAACCGCGTGTGATTCATAGCACAATGGATCAAAGTGGAGCCCAAACAATCTACACTCTTCTTCAAAATACAAATATCATTTTCAATGATTGAAGAAGAAGTGGAGCATGCAACATGTTTATCAATAGAAAATGAATCTATAGTAGTATGACAAATATGAGAATCAAAATCATTTTTCAAAGAAATATTTTTATTTGACACAAAATTCAATTCTTTTGAAATTAAAGCAATTTTATTTTTCAAAGAATCATTCTCTTTTAAGACAAAATCAAGCTTTATTTTCATTTAAAGTAAGGTCAAGTTGAACTTTCAATGAGTCCCTCTAATGTGAAATCTCAACTCTTTCTTGCAAAATCAAATCAAGTTTTGAAAATAAATTTTTATTTTCTTCTTTTAATTCAAAACTCTTGCTTTTTAAAGCTTTGTACTTAAAGAGCAAGTTTTCACAAATAATGAAAGTTCTTCATTTAAAGCATGGACATCCATAACATTATCATCACATGAAGAACTAGCACTATCATCTAGTTGAGTGTCCGATTTTACCTCAAGGGAGTCAATCCCTTGGACCATCAAGTAAGCTTGGTCGGACTCATCTCCATTAGATTCTTTTTCTAAAACATGTGTGGTTTGTACCTTGGGAGAAGTCAATGTGCTCCACACTGCAAAAGCGGAATCACAATGATAAACAATAGAAATATCATCTTTACTTAGTGTGTGCCTAAGTGCCTCTAAGGCTTATGTGTTAGTCTCAATGTACTTATCATTACCAAGATAGGATTTCTTAGTAGTGGTAAGATAAACATGTAATCCTAGGGATTTAAGATATGCACTTATCTTAAAATTTCATATATCAATGTTGGAAACATAATTCATGGGAGGGGCAAAGAAATCCATGAGTGTAAACTAATATGTGTGCAATGCAATACTAGATTAGCTATCCAAGGATCTCATTCCTAGGTGGTTAAATCCAATATCAGGAGCGTAAGCTCTGATACCAATTGAAATACACTTAGAGGGGGAATAGGTGTACTATCTAATCTAGAGCAAATGATGCGGAATTAAGAAATTAATTACAAACACACTATATGTAACCAAGAGTGAGCCCGATTTCTTGGTAGTGGCAAGGTAAACATGTAATCCTAGGGCTTTAAGATATGCACTCATCTTAAGGTTCCATATATCGATGTTGGAAACATCATTCACGGGAGGGGCAAAGAAATCCATGAGTGTAAACTAATATGCGTGCAATTCAATACTATATTAGCTATCCAAGGACTCACTTCTAGGTGGTTAAACCGAATATTAAGAGCGTAGGCTCTGATACTAATTGAAATACACCTAGAGGGGGGTAATAGGTGTACTATCTAATATAGGGCTAATGATGCGGAATTAAGAAATTAATTGCAAACACACTATATGTAACCAAGAGTGAGCCCGAATTCCCTGTGAAGGGCTCTGGAACTACTTTTCTAGATTCCTCTAGACTAAGAGTTGAGGTGCTTTAATAAGCTCTCTTGGTTGAATACAAGTATGGGCACACACAAACTATATCTAGCATATGAATATGAACAATGTAAAGCATTGCAAGATATAAAGAGATAAAGTTAAGAGATAGTGGATCAAACGCAAACACCGAGATATGTTTTGAGGTTCGGGTTACTGTTCTACGTCCCCGCCTTCACACAGAAGGATTTTCACTATGTCCACACAAGACCTTCACCGAGGAATTACAACTCTACACTGGGAGTACACAACTCCTCTCAATACACAAATATCTACACAAGAGGTGGGCACCTAGCCAAGCACAAAGCAAAGGAAAATACACTCAGTGATCACAAAGATCACGAACAATCTCTCTTGGTGATCTTGAAAGATCACAAACAATTTTCTCACAAAAACTTGATCATAGAGATAGGATTAAAATTAATTGGCTCAAGTATGTGAGAAATCAAAGTGTTTGAAAATAAAACAACAAAGAAAATACTTGAGAAAAACTTCTTAATGGATATATAAAATGAAGAACAAACTAGAATTCCCAAAGACTTGATTTTCTTTGATTTTTCAAAACTTTGAAAATAAATAAAGATAGAGATTTTAGTACTAAAACTTGTTTTGAAAACTTGCTGAAAACTTAGGAGAAGTGGGAAAAATTTGCTCTCAAGAATCTTGATTCAAACTGGCCTTAAAGGACCCATATTTATAGATCCTGAAAATACAGCCGTTGGGGTCCAGATCAGGTCAAAACTGACCTGTCGGTCGATCGCCCAGTCGATCGGTCAACAGTCATATTTTTGACCGTTGGGGCTGTCGGTCGACCAACCGGTCGACTGCCCTAAGGCAAATTGCTTGTCGGTCGACCGCCCGATCGACCGAGGCCAAAACCAGAGAGTGAACTATCTGGTCGGTCGACCGCACGGTCGACCGGTGCTAGAGGACCGTTCGGTCAATCGGCCCTGGGCCAAGGTAAGCTGTGCATGTTTGTGCACATCAGTCGACCGTCCGATCGACCGAGTTCTGGTCCGGTCGACTGCTAGTGGGCTCAGGTTAGGGTTTTAGGGTTTGAAAACTTGATCTTTAAATACCCATAAAATCCCATAAAATTCACAAAAATAAGTTCTTATAAATATTTGAAGAATAAATATGTGTGACTAAAATTCAACACATATTTCAAATAATTTGAACTATTTTTGTGATATATAAATTAAGCTTTAAAGCAAAACCAGAATTTTCCAAAACTTGAATTTTGAAATGAAAATCTGTTTTTCCAAAACTTGTATAAATACAAAAATATGATATAGAAGCACTTTTGAAGCATAGTGTATAGATATAATCCAATACACATATAAAAAGATATATTTATATTTTTGATATTAAATCCAAAACTAAGTTTTGTTAAAAACAAAACTTGAAATCATGAACTAGATATACATCAAAGTAAGTTTCTAAACATTATGAACCAAACAATATATATGTATGAATCCACTATACATATAAACCATGTAAACTATACTTTAGATGAAATCTATTCATGAAAGCTAAAGATATGTTATTTGAAAATCCAAAACCAGTTAAACCGAAACCAAAACTAACTCGTGTGAGTGAACTTTTGAGCGTATCAAGACTATTCTATCTTTACACAAGATCTAAACAAAAACTAACTAAAACAAACCGAGGGCTTCTTGTCGATCTTCATCTTCAAGACGACTCGATCAAAACTCGATCCAAATGAGATTGACTCCTTCCGAGTGCTAGATGCGATCGTGATGCGCGAGCTCTTGAATCATCATGTGTTAGCTCCTGAATCATCATGTGTTAGCTCCAAAACTTGACTTTGAATCCTTTGCTGAAACTAATCACCTACTAAGAACTTGATCAATTTTTGAAACTTATTAAATACAAGATCATTAGCAAACTAATCTTCATAAGTTAGTCATCATCAAAACTAAGGTGAAAGGCCTCTGGGCTAACAATCTTTCTCTTTTGATGATGACAAAACTTATAAGGTTATATATGCATAGATTAAGAATAAGCTTCATAAAAGCTCCCCCTTAACTTATGCATAATCAATAAACATATAAAGATATGCAATGTAGCTCAAGATATCAAATAAAAACAAGATATATATATGCATAAACACTTAATGAAACATGGATATATAAACCTAAATCTTTCTCCCCCTTTTTGTCACTCATCAACGAAAGGGTGAAGACAATCAAACAATACCAACAAAATATATTTTGAAACAAAATTTTGATACCAATAATAAACAATCAATTGAAAGAAACCAATTGAAAGTAAAACAATCTTTTTACTGATTGAAAATTAAATATTCTTTTTACCAATTGATACCAATGGAAAGGCATGATACCAATTTAAAATAAAAACCAAAATTTTTGGAAAAACTGGAAAACACTAAAACTGTTATGCAATATAGATACCAAATTGAGAATAATACCAATTTAAGATTATTGATACCATATTGAAAATGTTAGCATTTACTCAAACAAAGTATTTTTCATCATAAAGAGTGGGAGTAGGATTAGAACTGATTGGCTCATTATATGAAAAATCAAAGTGTTTGAAAATAAAACAACAAAGAAAATACTTGGGAAAAACTTCTTAATAGATATATAAAATGATGAACAAACTAGAATTCTCAGAGACTTGATTTTTTTGATTTTTCAAAACTTTAAAAACAAATAAAGATAGAGATTTTAGCACTAAAATTTGTTTTGAAAACTTGCTGAAAATTTAGGAGAAGTAAAAAAAATTGCTATAAAAATCTTGATTCAAACTGGCCTCAAAGGTCCCATATTTATAGGGTCTTAAAATATAGCCGTTGGGGTCCAGAACAGGTCAAAACTGACATGTCGGTCGACCGCCCGGTCGACCGGCCAACAGTTAGATTTCTGACCGTTGGGCTGTCAGTCGACCGGCCGGTCGATCGCCCCAAGGCAAATTGTCTGTCAGTCAACCGCTAGGTCGACCAAGGTCAAAACCAGAGAGTGAACTCTCTGGTCGATCGATCGCACAGTCGACCGGGGCCAGAGGACTGTCCGGTCGACCGACTCTAGGCCAAGGCAAGGTGTGCACATCGATCGACCGCCCGATCAACCGCCAGTGGGCTCAGGTTAGGTTTTTAGGGTTTGAAAACTTGGGACTTTTAAATACCCATAAAATCTCATAAAATCACATAAAATCCACAAAAATAAGTTCTTATAAATATTTGAAGAACAAATATGTGTGACTAAAATTGAACTATTTTTGTGATATAGAAATTAAGCTTTAAAGCAAAATCGGTATTTTTCAAAACATAAATTTTGAAATGAAAATCTGTTTTCTCTAAAACTTGTATAAATACAAAAACATGATATAGAAATACTTTTGAAGCATAGTGTGTATGGATAGAATTCAATACACATATAAAAGATATATCTATGTTTTTGACATTAAATCCAAAACTAAGTTTTGTTAAAAATAAAACTTGAAATCATGAATTAGATATACATCAAAGTAAGTTTCTAAACATTATGAACCGAACAATGTATATAGATGAATCCACTATACATATAAACTATGTAAACTACTTTAGATGAAATTTATTATGAAAACTAAAGATATGTTCTTTGAAAATCTAAACCGATTAAACCGAAACCAAAAACTATTTTAACTTGTGTGTGTGAATTTGAGCATATCAAGACTATTCTATCTTTACACAAGATCTAAATAAAAACTAACTAAAACAAACCGAGGTTTTCTTGTCGATCTTCATCTTCAAGACGACTCGATCAAAACTCGGTCCAAATGAGCTTGACTCCTTCCGAGTGCTAGATGCGATCTTGATGCGCGAGCTCTTGAATCATCATGTGTTAGCTCCAAAATTTAACTTTGAATCCTTTGCTGAAGCTAATCATCTACTAAGATCTTGATCAATATCTAAAACTTATTAAACACAAGATCATTAACAAACTAACATTCATAAGTTAGTCATCATCAAAACTAAGGTGAAAGGCCTCTGGGCCAACAATAATTAGTGGTAAAATGATGATCAATAGGATACCAGCCTAATCAACACCGCTATCTCATAATATTCAAATGAGAGGAAGAGCAATGATACAACTCTTTATCCGAAGCTCTTTTAAGATACTGCAAGATACAACAAGCAGCAGTCTATAAAATTGATACAGACAACACTCACAATAAATATAATATCAAGTCGAGTAACAATTAAGTAAATTTGTTTACCAATCAATCGTCTATGCTTCTGGGATTAGCAAGCGGCTCTCCTAAGTTTTGATCAAAATGAATATTAGAATCCATGAGAATATCAATACGTTTGATCCTATTGTACTAGTTCTTTCAACAAATTAATAAAATATTTTCTTTGAGATATACAAAGACCTTTTGAAGAGAGAGCAACCTTGATCCTAAGAAATCAAGGTCATTTATATGAAAATGAGAACTCAAATAAGTTTTCAACCGAATAATACTTTGATGATCATCCCCATTGATAAAAATATCACCAACATAATCTATAAAAATAATAGTGATAGTAGAAAAATATTTTACAAAGATATAGTGATCAAAGGAGCTCCGCCTCAATTCATAATGTGCAACAACAATACTTAATCTATCAAATCACGCTCGTGGAGATTGATTCAAGCCATAGATTTTTTTTTGAGTTTGTATACTTTTCCGTCTCCCCCTGAACCTCATAACTGAGGGGCTGAAGCATATACACTTCATATTGAAGATTTTCATGTAAGAATGTATTTTTAATATTTAACCGATACAAAGGTCATTACTTCACTGTCACAATTGATAAAAGAATGCAGACAGAATGCAGACGAGCTATCGGAAAGAGTTTTAAAATAATCAACACCATAAGTCTGTGCATAGCTCTTGGCAACCAATCGTGCCTTCAAGCGCTCAATCTGTCTATCGAGAAGAAATTTGATAGTGTATATATATCGACAACCAACAATTTATTTTTCTGATGATAAATAAGTTAATTTACATGTTTTTTTAGTATGTGAAGCAATCATCTCTTCATCCATAACACTTTTCCATTCATGATCGAACATAGCATCATGGTACGGTTTTGGGAGAGACAGAGAAGATAATTTAGTTGCAAAACTAAATTAAGTACGAGATAAATAAGAGAAAGATACATTTTGCCTATAGGATGCTGAGTGGAAAAATGAGTATTTTTGAAGAGCTATGAAAAACTTAAGATACTTCAATGAGAGCAATTAACTGATGAGGGGGTGAGTTGTCACGATTAGTGATAATCCTTTTGCGTCGATAAAAATTAGAGTGGAGATGAGTCTTCTTGTGGTACAGAAAGAGAAACATGAGTGGTCGAATGAGTTATAGTGGAACCCAGAGGGCTGAAAAGTAAGGTGTGTTTTCAAAGAAAATAATATTCGTAGAAATCAAATGCTTAGTGCTGACGGGATTCCAACATCGATATATTTTTTGTGTTCTAGAATATCTTAGGAAACCCCCCCGAACTGCTCGAGAATCTAATTTGTCATGTTTTTTTTTGAGAATTGAATAAAACACATGCACCAAATATCTTTGGAGGTAAATCAAACAATTATTTTTCAACAGAAGAAGAAACCATATTAATTAAGTGATAAGTAGTAAAGACTGCATTAGCCATAAAACACTTGGAAACATGCATATGAACCATTAGTGTTCGAGCAATATCGAGTAAATGATAATTTTTTCTTTCAGTCACATCGTTCTATTGAGCTGTATGAACACACGAAGTTTGATGAATTATATTATGAGAAACAATAATCTTAAAGGGCTTGTTGCACATATTTCAAAACATTATCAGATCATAAAATCTTAAGTGAACAATTAAATTGAGTACTAATCTCTTTATGACATCTTTGAAAAATAAAAAGAATTTCAAAGCAATCCCTCATTAAAAATAATCAAGTCATACGAGATAGTCATCAATAAAAGTTACAAAATAAGAAAAATCAGAGACACTTTTAATCGAGTAGAACCCTAATATCAGTATAAATAATTTCAAATGGAGAACTATACTAATTAACTACTCTAGATGAAAAAACTTCTATGATGTTTATAAAATTGACATGATTCACACTATAATTTAGAGACAATCTTAATAAAAAATAATAATTTAATAAATTTTAAAGATGCATGACCTAAATGTAAGTGTCATTGGATATCATACTAATCACATGCCAGAGTAGACGTGCCCATTTTAGGTTGATCACTGTTTTGAACATAACATAGACTGTTGTTCATACCCCTCATTAATCACCTTCTTCGTCTGAAGATCCTGAAGAATACATGATGAAGGAGAAAAAATTATCGAACACTGAAGAGTTTTGATCAAACGACTCATGAATACAATATTAAAAGAAATATGTGGAATATAATTAAAATAAGTGAGTGCAAGAGAAGAGTGAGATTGACAGTGCCAGTGTCAGTACTGTTTGAAACTACCATCAGTAAAGACTATCGAAGGGCAGAAAATGTGTGAAAAGTGAAAAAGACTGTAGATTTACTAGTCATGTGAGTCGACTCACCAGAATTAATGATCTAAGATGAAGGTGATGAACTCGTTAAACAAGAAATACCTAGATATGACAAGATAGTAATGTCTGAAGTAGAGACTGAATGCATCTTTTGAATCAGAAAATCATACTGAGATTTTGATAAAGTCAGATTCGTCAGTGAAAGTACCAAGAGTATTAGTCATGTGCCGTAGATGATCCAGCACTACCAGACAAATAAGTAGCTCAAGTAGGCTAGAAAGGTTTGTTATGCAACTCCCAATTTCGGCCAATAATGTGATTAGTTCGAGTGCAATGAGTACACTTTTGAGAATGATCCTGACCACCACAAAAAACTCGACCTCTAGCAGATAAACCACACCACGAAAAGACATACCACTACGGTTTTGAGAAGTGTTACTTCGATCATTCTTATACTCAGTCATAATAGAATATAGTAATGAAAAAACACAGAAGCAAGTAGACCAGTAGCAGAGAAGTCCAAAAATCAACAGATATAATCACCAGATGCAATAACATCATTAATAGAAGAGGACATAGCAGTAGAGCATAGAATAGCTAGGAGTACAATCAACAATACTTTAGTAAAATGGAGCATCACTAGCACCAGTAACAGTATTCAACAGCTTCACGTGAGCACAAGAGAAGTAGAGAAAGCTGACAATACCGCAGGGAGAACTGTTGACATCGACGAGGTCATCTGTGCATAACTCTGACATATGTCAGCGAGGTCATTTAAGATCATGAGAAGCGACGATGACAGCAGGTCATGACTGTCGGGGGGAAGCATCAGACAAATCGATGGCTGGTGATTGCAGATTGATGACGATGTGATTTTCAGGGGGAATCACCTCTAGCAGTGTCGAATTTGAGTCGAGATAGGTTGGCGAGGAGTTTGGTGTTATCGGCGACGTCAGATCTGTGATAGGATCACTGTTTTAAATCTCGGCCAATATACCAGTATATCGGCCGAGATACTGGTATTTTATCTAAAATGATATGATAAGTGCAAAGTTTTACTGGATATCCTTTTAGACTGATATGGGCCGATATATCGCCACGTGGCTGATATATCGCCTGATATCCGAGATGAATATATCTGATATATCGCCATGTGATGCATTTGAGAAGTTTCTACAAACGCATTGAGAAACTTCTACAAATAGTAAGTATCCCATATGAGTATATGACCCTAAACTTGCTTTAAGTAGTTTCATATAATTTATGTAGGTAATCACATGTATATTCTTCATCCGGTATGACATTCAAAATGATGTCCAATATTTAGTATCATATCGTGATGTATTACACCGTATCTGGTACACGATATATAATTATGCCGACTGATATATCGCTGATATCCGATATTTAAAACATTGGGCAGGAGGATGTCGGGGAGATCGGAGTTAGGTTGGATAGTGTCGGGCGAGGTTGATTCTGTGGCTAGATGGTGTCGGCGAGGTCAGTGTGGTGGATATGTGGCTAGATAATGTCAGCGAGGTCGGAGTTGGGCTGGGGCGGCAGATGATGAGGTATCAGGGATGAGATCGCAGGAGGTGGTGGCGATTGTTGTTGACATTGTCGAGGAAACGAGGAGATGAGGGAAAGAGAAAGAGAAGGAGATGGATGAAGAATGAAGAAGAAGATGAACAATATTTTTGGTGAATTTCAGGTGATTTTCGGGTGGATTTTAGGGAATTTTGAGCAGAATCTTCTTTTTGAAGGGGCAAAGACAAGAAAAGTTAGGGTTAGGTTTTTTTTTTTTAAGAAGTAGCTAATGTTAGGATTTTTGCTTTGATACTATGTTGATGTGAAGAAGATGAAGAGAAGCTCACGTATCCTTAATTAGGGTGTGATTATTTATTTATAGAGAAAAGAAATACATGTTCTAATAAGATTAGGAGAATACATAATATCCTATTTAGAGTATAAGAATAAAGAAAAGAAAAATCTTATTTCTACTCTAATGGAGACTAAATCTTAACACCATCCACAATGTTAAATGCTTTTAGCAGGATGTGAGAAACAAACCTAACAAAGCCCTGCCTTTGCTTGTATCCAATGATTATGAGCAGACCTTGGAGATGAGCCTACTACAACGTTGTACCTGGATCATGTTCCTTGTTCGTATTCTCGCCTTTTATCTTTATAGATGCACGTGCTTAACCTTGTTCTCCCACCTTATGTCCAAATATGATTCAGAACTTTTAGGATGCATGTAACCATAACACCTATTAAGCTAGATTTATGTGCCATCCAATGCTTGACCTTGCTTAAATCATCACTATGGGCTTTGATACCAATTTGTTACGACGATGGAGCTTAAACTTTGATGGATTAATAATAGAATAAGATCAGTTTGACCTAAAAGGTTAACCCTTTTAAGTCTTGAATCCCAATCATATAATCAAGCATTCATGTTTTCACTCAATTTTCAATGTGGGACTAATCCTAAACTTCATTCACCCCTTAGCTTGGATACTTTTAACTGGAAGCAACCCGAACAACTTGATTTTACACTTTAGCCTTTACATTTTACACTTTCAGATGTTTTTGAAATTTAGAGTAGCAGAATTACAACCCATGTTATTTGACCAAATAAACTCTCTCAAGGTTACTTTAGTAGTACACGATACTTCTATTCACATAAATAATTATGCTGGCTTCACAGAAATGATGTGTTTATTATTATTAGTTAATGCCAGAGTAATTGACTCAACCACAAATCTTACTTGAAGCTTGCTCCTTTTATTTTCAGGGAGACTTGTGGAATATGATGAACCAATGAAGCTGATGAAAACTGAGGGATCTCTATTTGGAGAACTTGTTAAAGAGTATTGGTCACATACAGCAAATCCAGTCATCTAGTCTCAAACTTCAGAATGTGGGATACCATTCTCAGATGATTGCTTTTGCAGTTGATTGAGACTAGAGAAATGGATGGTAGCCCAAATTCGATTTCAAATATAATGAAGCAAACACATTATCACATTCAGTGAATTTTCTGCACAGACAAGTTAGATCTGCTGTGAGCACCCCACTCACTGAAGTTGTCAAGTAAAAGGGATATCTTCTTCTGAGGGTCAACATGTTTTCTTTACAATCGTTTACATTTCCCTACCCTATTTTCAACGAAGACTAGTTGAGTACACCTTTGTAACAACACTCACTGGGGCATCTGATTGAGGCAATGCCCTCCAATTATATGTGAACACATGTTATGATAGCAAAATTCTGCTAATTGTTGTTATAATTCCTTTATATGGTCCCCGCATGTGTGTATGCCTCTTACCTATACGATATTTAAGGGTGTGAATCGAGCTGGTTGCCTCTGGCCCGGTCCTGGACCCACCGGGCCAAGGCTCGGGCTGGGCCAAGGTCGAACCCGACGCCGTTTAATGACGGTCCGGCCCTTACAGACCCAGTTCCCACTTTGGGAGACTCCGTCCCGGTCCAGTGGCCCGGCATGGCCATTTAAAAAGGATTATTAAAATTCACAAAATAGTTTTTTAAGTATAATTTTAAAAATGTTAAAAATTTCAATAAAAAATTCACAAAATTTGACAAAATTGCTACTAGTTGTGAAATGCAAATGTATTTTTTTTTAAAATCATAAATTGGATAAATCGATACAAATACAATTGACGTATAGATTAAAAAATTTAGAAAGTTATCATTCATATTTAAAAATTACAAGTATTCAAATATTTTATCATTTATACATACAAATTATAAGTTTTCAAATATTGTAGATCTTCATTTCTTCAATTATTTTCTAGAGAGTCTTCAATGATTTCTTTCACTGATTTATTTTAGCTTTTCGTCTTCACATGTAGCCAATTCTTCTCGCAGATGCTCATATCGATTGCTTCTAACTCTAGGCGGTTCCTCGCGTCAGTCATTGCTTTGATGCTACTGTAGAGGCATGAGGGGTTATATTCTTCATTTCTTAAATACTGAGTTTTAAGTAAATATTTACATCCTTCAAATTCAACTAGCTGTAATAAAAGCAGATTCTGATGCTACTGAAGAGGCATGAGGGGTTAGCAAATCACGCGTCAAGATGAAAAACACGGGATAGGTTGATTCATGTGATTCTGCCAGGCCAAAATTTTAAAATTTTCAAATCCTGAGTCTGCATCAATCTCAGGAGCTATGATACGAGTTGAATAACAATGAAGCTTATTTAATGTCTTGAAGCTTCTTGATCTTTTTGATACAGAAAATAAAGAACTTCTAGGGTCTAGGTGAAGATGCATGATGGGATGATGATTTTTTATTTTCAAATTGTGATTCTTAAAAATCATACAAATTATTTATAAAATTCTCAATATCTATCCATACTAGGGCAGAATCACAAAAATTTATTTTTCCATAAAAAGTTTCAAGTAAATATTTACATCCTTCAAATTTAATACGAGAATCTATAATAGTAGTAAAATAAAATATAGTAGGAAAATCTTTAAAATACTTATTGAATTTTTCTTTCATAAGTGAAATAATGTCTTTAAACATAAAAAAAAATTGATATGTATAAAACACTTCAGTAATTTCAGTTAACTCGTAAAACACTAAACTAGTTGTTGGATAATAAATCTCAAAAAATAATCTGATTACTTTTTCAAGTCTTTTTAGAAATTCACAAATTACATAACAAATTCTTTATTCCTCCTCGGAAATATCTTGATCTGGCAATTATGAAAAAATAAACAGATCTATTGTAGACCGATAAGGAATAGCTTTCCTCAACATATTATATATTAAGTTCTAACGAGTTCTTATATCTTTAGGTAAACTTTTAATTTATAGGCCTAAGCCAGAACAAATTTGTTTAAAGTTTTACCTCCTTGAGCCACTACTTCTAATAAATAAAATAGTATTTTTTAACTTTTAAATATAATTATCTATATATTTTAAATCATCATGTACACACAAGTTAATGACGTGACATATACACTGAATATAAAAAAGTTTGACATTCAAAACCGGTTTAAAATAATTTTTTTAAAAATCTCAATTGCAAGAGTATTACTGGTAGCATTATCAACTGAAATAGAAAAAATATTAGATTCAAATCTAAAATCTCTAACAACTCAGAATAGCCTAATTAAGATTTGAAGCATTGTGAGGAAAAGAAATTTTTTTAAAATCAATAGATATTTTATTTAAAAGCCAATAAAAATCAATAAATGTGCAGTAATAACTATGTAATGAAAACCGTTAAGAGCTTCTCAGTAATCAAAAGTAAGTGTGCCTCTTTGTGGCATAGAAGAAAAAATTGCAAGTAAAAGTTGTTTTCATTCTTCAATAGTCCTGAACATTTTCGTTCTAATCGTATCCTTACAGAATGGATCATATTCCGGATTATGAGTATTTCTAATAAACTCTGTGAATGCTTCATCTTCAGCAAAATTAAAATGTTGTTCAGTCCGAATAAGATATTTAGCTAAATTAGTTTTACATCTTTGATGATTATAACTAAAAGTGCTTAATGTGTCATTTAAAGTGAAAATTTGTGTTTATCGTTATTGGATATGGTGGTGTTTTTTCATAATGTGTTTAGTTAATGCGTCGGTTCCACTATTTTTTAGGAAAGCATAAGAAACATCAGGATAAACTTGCATATAGCTCTCCTAACTCCATTAATAGTTTATTTTTAAAAAAAAAATTCAAACCTCAGATTTTCCTTTTGCATTGAAAGTTGATACTTTGGTAGAAGTAGAAGGTAGATTAGCAGGTTCAGAAGAAGCAATAAACTTTGTGGATTATGTTTCTGGTTGGTTGAATGAAAAAATAGAGTGCCGAATAAAGGTATATGCAAATTATCTCATTCTTGACTAATCAAATTTAAATTACTATCATACCTAGAAGAAGAATGATTATTGCAGTCTGCTGATGAAGAGCGTGCGTCCATTTTCTACTAGCAAAATGCTAAAGAAAATTTGACAATAATATAAATATCAGAATGTTAAAGAGAGCTTGAGAGCTTGAGAGAAATTGTAGAGAGTAGAAATTTGTAGAGATTTCTTTTGTGATGAAATGAAGCAGGAAAATGGTGTATTTATTGAGGGTAAGAGGGTGTTAAAAAGGGAGAGAGAGGCGGTGGGTAACAGTGAGGCGGTGGAGAGGCTTGGGGGAGAAGAAAGGGGAAAGAAAAGAAAAAGAAAAGAATTGAAAAGAATAAAATAATATTATTTAGTTCGGCCTAAAATTCGACTAGTTCCGAACGGTGCCCAAAAATTACAGAAAATAGAGAATATTATTCTGAGACGTAATATGAAAACGGTTTGTCAAAACTCAACCCGGTTTGCCAATTAAAAATCCCGGAGTGTCTCGCCGATATCGGTCGACACCGACAACGGAGATTTTCCAAAATAATCCAGAAAAATTCCAGAAAATCCTGAAAAATCTAAAATATTAGAAAATAATATTTGAAACTGAAATCGGCTCAATCGCACCACCACAGAGATCAAATCAATTTTGTACGTCGTATCGCGTACCGATACCGTGATACGTACACCGGGAATCAGGGGGTTACATAAAATGTAATTTTTTACAAAAATTTCAATATTTTAGTCAATATATTCGTTGGGGGTTAATTGTAAAAAAATAATTTTTTAATGCCCAACAGCTAATTTTCCCCTTCATATAGCCATTGGGGGTTCTTTGCAAAAAAAAAATTACAAAATATCCCATCCCAGGACTCCAACTGTTAAAAAAATAGCCTTTGGGCGGGCTGGCTAGCCCGGGTCGGCCCGGAATGAACCCGGGAGCTGCACTTGTTTAACTCGGGCCCGAGTGTGGCACGACCTGCCTGTGCCGCGGGCCGCGATCTGCCCACCCGGGTACGCCCCATAGAAAAGGGCGACCTATGGGACAGGCTCGGGTCACCCGGGCCGGGTTGGGTCCGTGCCAACTCGGGCCGGGCCGGGTCCGTGCCAACTCGGGCCGGGCCCCTACGGGTTGGCAGCCCGGCCCGTTTCGCACCCCTAACGATTTTGGAGTGTTTAGAAAATTTTATTTGATCTTATGCCTCTTTTCGAGCTATACTTTAGTTAGGAACTCTAGATCCACTTATGAAGGACCAGAACAAGTTGTAGGGGAAGGACCTCCCGAACCAAAGGCCTCTTTGTGACCACAGCAGGATATAGCTAGATCTGTTACGCGCGCCCTTGACAACAACCTCTCTGAGGAATCCACCAACCAGACAGAGACAGATGCAGCTGGAGATGTACCCAATACGATAAGAACAGAGAAACAATAAAGAAAGCAAACCAACACAGTATTTAACGAGGTTTGACAATTTGCCTACATCCTTGGGACAAGAGAGAGAGATTTTATTGATTCAACAATCAATATAAACTAATACAAGAGGGATACTTTGAGGGATTTTCAGTGATACAATACATGAGAGCTCTAGCGCTTATTTATAGCCACAGAATCTTAGGGATTTAGGAAACCCCAATTGGATTTGACCCCAAACAGGAAAGGAGTTCAAATCCTAAAAGAAATCCAAATCCTAAAAGAATCCAAATCCTAAAAGGAGAAACAATTCACCTGTTAGGAAACTCCAATTGGATCCGACTCCTTTTCAGAAACGAAGTCCGAATTCAAGTTGGATTCCATAAGCTTCATCAAGCTTTCATCTCCTCTCTCTCCCTACAATTCTCCACCTCGGTGACGCCGAACTCCAATGAACACCTGGCGAAATCGACACACGATCTCGACTTGAGCGCTCCGTACGAAATCGACACACGATCTCGACGAAATCGACACACGATCTCGACTTGGCCAACAGACGAAACATGTTCCTTCAGACAAATCGCTAGCACGTGTACAACTGATTTTCACTGGTCTTACCAGATCCAGATTGAGTTTGTCGTTGCCACCTGCAACTCTCACCAAACTCCAATATCAATTGTAAGCTTCCAACTTCTGCTCAGCTATCCAAACGGAATGCACCATACATGCGTTCCCATCATTTCACCTGAAGAGAAATACCATACGAGCCGACCAACAAACGTGTCTCCTATTCAGTAACTTCACAGAACTCTATTCCAAATGACCTCAAGAAGAACCCATCATGAGCCAACACGGTCTCTCCAACTGACTGGCTCTCTCCAGTCCACATATCTTCGAGACGGTCCAACCAAATCTGAGTAGAGCACACCAAACACCATCATCGGCTTCAACAAACTGGATGTACACCCCTTTATGCAAGCTTAACTATCTTCTAACTAGAAGATCAACTGTTCATCGAGATCACAACACTTCACCTCTTCGTGAATTCCAACTCTTCACCTCTACGTGAAGTCCCAATCAGCTTCTCGAGAACCCAAATACACCATGTAGTTTCATACGGGTTGCATCACCAAATGGCTGCGCCTTTACGGCTGCCTACGTATCTTGCCCAAAGAGATCAAGCCAACCGTAGTTCATTGAAATGAGCTCCATCAAGCTCAAGCACTTGTAACTGAATCTTCAGCAGCGAACCGACCTAGCTGAGTCATATGAACCTCCTCACTACCGTCAAGGAGAACAACGGCCTTCAACTTGAGCTTGTCGCGGTCACAAGCTTGAGACTCACGCTTCTTCGCCCACTTTCGTGGTTTTATCTTAGTTCTAATGGCTGCAAATAATTCGACATTCTCATCAATGTCTTCAACCTATTCAACATCAAAACTGGCTACATGATCTCCACCCGGTGTCATATCCGGTGAAGTCTTCACTGATACCGAATCAACCGGAGATGATGGAGTAGCATCAACCTCCATCCGCTGCGATACTTCCTTGGTCTTCGTCCTTTCCACCTGCTGAGAGATGGTAGACTTCAACACTGAAGTCTCATCAAACGTGACATGCTGACTCAACACGATCTTCTTATTTTCGGGGTCGCATAACCTGTAGCCTTTCATATTTCTTTTGATACCCAAAAACTCAAACTTCTTTGCTCGCGGATTCACCATGCCATCTTTGGCACTAAAGTAGGCCAGACCTCCAAATTCCCACATCAAACCATGATCTTGAGTAGCTTTTTCATACCATACTTCCAGTGGAGTATTACCTCCTATCGCAGTCGATGACAATCTATTTATGAGATGGCTAGCATACACAATCGCCTCAACCCAAAACGATTTGTCTAATCGTGTATTAGACAACAACCATCGAGCCTTCTCCAGCAAGGAACGGTTTATCTCCTTAGCCAGCCCATGTATTCCATTTGTGAAGTGAGTACCAATACCAGTGTTCTGGCCAAATCGTAGGAATTGATTCCTGTATTATTCAACATTACTAATTTGTAGCTCCTTAATCTTCCTACCAATCTGCTTCTCCATTATTTCCTTCCACTTCACCAACATATCTAGAGCTTCACACCTTTGTCTCATGGGATATATCCAACATTGCCTAGATAAATCATCAATAAAAGAGACAGTACCTGTGACCTCCAAGCGATGTAGTGTTAGTAGGTCCCCAAATACTTACGTGAACATAATCAAGCTGAGTGTTGAGTCGTGGTGCTAAATTTCACCTTTTTCTTGTCCAGAACGCTGCGTTCACCTACCAAGTTACAGGTAGCAGCACCTTCCCACGATCCCTTTTTTGCTGGAGCTTGCAAAGACTTTTCACCTCAGTGTCTGACCTTCATCTGTCAGACCTGTGTGCAAACATTATCTGAAAAAATAGAAGTCTCTACCTGACCTGTAACTGTACTACCCTTCAAGTAGTAGAGCTTTCTCTGGCGGACGCCCTTCATAACCACAATTGAGCCTTTGGTCATCTTGAGAATACCATCTCGTATAGATACCACAAGACCCAACATTTTCAAAGCACCAATAGAGATAAGATTTCTTTTGAGTTGAGGTACATACCTCACCTCCTTCAATTCTCGTACTATTCTATCATCCATCTTGATACGGACTGTACCCATCCCTTCTATCTTACATGGATAATCATCACCCATAACAGCAAAACATTTATCTAGCTTCCAAAGTTAGAAAACCAGCCCGTATTTGGGCACACATAATAGGTAGCTCCTATATCTAAGATCCACTCAGCATTATCTAAGTAACCAACAGTAGGAGTAGTAACAGAGAAAGAGAATACCGATGAGTCTGGATCCGATCCATCCGCCTGTGAAGTACTGACATGAGCACTGACCACCTGTGCGAGATTTGCTTCGGTCATCGGCTTACCTTTGGCCTTCGGACAATCAACCTTCCAGTACCCTAGCTCCTTGCATAAGGCGCACTAGTTCCTCTTCAGATCTCTGAAGCCTGATCTGGACTTCGATCTTCCCTGATCACCTCTTCCCTTTCGATTGGAACTCCTGCCTCTTACCGCTAATGTCTCTGCTATTGTGCTCCCTGAAGAAGACAGTCTGTCCTGCCTCCTTACTTTATAATTCATAAGAACAGTAAACACCTCATTGTAGTCAAGAGATTTTCTTCCATTGATCAATGTAAGGGTAAAGGTCTCATACTCTTCTTTAGGAAGAGAATTCAATAAAATTACTGCTTTATCCTCTTCATCGATCTCCACATCCACATTAACTAGATCTGTAAGAAGCTTTGTGTAGCATTCATGTGTTCGTTAATGGAGCATCCTCTCTGCATCTGAAAATGATAAAACTTACTCTTCAACTGCAACCGCAATTCGACGCTTTTTGTCAGATACTTTTTCTCTAGGATCTCTCACAGCTGCCTCTAGATGTTTCATGCAACACATGATACTTGATGTCTTGTGTCAAACACGACCTGATCAAGCTACACGCCGCCGTTCAGTTCATCTTGTCCCAATCTTCTTCAGTTGTTGATTTGCGCTTCTTCTCCAATCGTAGAGTGTCTTCGAGGTTTGATGCCGTCAGTGTATCCATCACCTCACATCTTCACATACCGAAGTTGTTTCTGCCGTCGAACTTTACCATATCAATCCTCAATGGATGTGGATTTACGGATTTCACCGTCGATGTACTCTCTCCAGCCATCTTCTCAACTAATTCCTCAAAGCAATGCAGAAACAAACAGAGTTAGATAAAAAAAACTGGATAAAGATATGATCTTTACCTCCACGCGAAACCCTCGAAGAATTTCTGAAGCTATTTACTCCTCCGAATTGATTCCTCGAGCAATCAACACACTGTTTTGAGATCGACACACGATCCCACAAACAGTCCCAACGTTGCTTCGAGATCGACACACGATCTCCGCCTAACAGCAACTGATGCCCTTGGAATCGGCACAGGATCCCACGACGAACCTGGGATGCTCTGATATCAATTGTTGCGCGCGCCCTTGGCAACAATCTCTCTGAGGAATCCACCAACCAGACAGAGACAGATGCAGCTGGAGATGTACCCAACACGACAAAAACAGAGAAACAATAGAGAAAGCAAATCAACACAGTATTTAATGAGATTCGGCAATTTGCCTACATCCTTGGGGCAAGGGAGAGAGAGATTTTATTGATTCAATAATCAATACAAATTAATACAAGATGGATACTTTAAGAGATTTTCAGTGATATAATACATGAGGGCTCTAGCCCTTATTTATAGTCACAGAATCTCAGGGATTTAGGAAATCCCAATTGGATTTGACCCCAAACAAGAAAGGAGTACAAATCCTAAAAGGAATCCAAATTCTAAAAAGAATCTAAATCCTAAAAGGAGAGAAACAATTCACCTGTTAGGAAACTCCAATTGGATCCGACTCCTTTTCAGAAACGAAGTCCGAATTTAAGTTGGATCCCCCCGCAAGATCCTTCCTTGATTTTGAGTTTGCTTTCTTTCTTTTCCCTCTATACATCCCGTGGCTATAAAATGGACGGTTGGAAGCCTATATCAAAGATGTCCGCAGGTCGTCAGTAGAATTGTCCTCATGGATTGTGTAGCTGTACACTCAGTGGTCCATGTGAGATTGATTGGCGTGAATCATGCATCATTATTGGCAAGCTTTTCTGTGCGTCTGATGGACTAGCCTAGCAAGATTGAACACACATCTAGTGACAAGTCTGCCGCATGCGCATTTGCATTTGCATGAAGTATCCTATGGAGAATCTCCTACGATGGCGAAGAACAATTGGCTTTGCAAGCTGTGACGTGTTATCAGATTGACAAGAAAGATATCGATTCAAAATGATGATATACACTTCAGTTGGGGGCATCTGGCAGCACAAATATACTATCTCATCACTATTGAGGACCCGGCTAAAACGGTTTCTGGTCTCTCTTGAGGACGATAAATTCAGGATCAAAAGCTTAGAAAAGAGCAACTTCTTTTCTGTTTTAACTCGAGTGATTATTTAGTGTGCTAAGTCAATTACACACACAGACATTGGATTTTAATTACTGCTAGCTTTCTGATTTTCCAGTCCTACTTAGCTGCTGTAGCTGGTTTCATCTATCATAGCTAGAAACAAGAAGCGGAAAATGGAAAACTATATTTGTTCTCTTGGAGATGAGTAGGATAGAATTACCAAATTTGTGTGTGGCGGGTAAAACTAAAACCTAAAAGCACACCTAATATCACAAAACTGCAGAAGAAGTCACATGCATTCATATTTCATGTCCAACTGAAACCGACAGCCCTCTTATCCCTTGCTGTAGCTTAAAGACAAAACACATACAGATTATAGCAAGCTATGAATTCCTTGCACGTTTCAACCTCATCCCATATTCCTTTTATATATTCTAGCTTCTTTCTCTCCCTAGCTACATCAATTCCCAACTAAGCCAATGGCTGTTAGCTGTGTCTTTGATACTGTGATGTTCAAATTTCTGCTATTCATGTCACTTGTGACCTTGGTCTCTTTCATTCCTCGGGTAGAAGCTAACTGTAAGTTTCGTGCCATCTTCAACTTTGGTGACTCGAATTCAGAGACTGGAGGGTTTTGGGCTGCGTTCCCTGCCCAGCATCTCCCCTTTGGCATGACCTACTTCAAGAAACCTGCCGGTCGAGCGTCAGACGGCAGAGCAGTCATTGATTTCTTAGGTAAAATCATCGAACACCACAAGTTAAAGCTAATTCCGAACAGAAGTTCCACTTGTTCAATTTAATATTCTACTCTTGCATTTCCCTGCAGCTCAAGCTCTTGGGTTGCCCTTTCTCAGTCCATACCTGCAGTCCATTGGGTCTAACTACAGACACGGAGCCAACTTTGCCACGGCGGCTTCCACAGTGCTGCTGCCCAACACGTCTGTGTTTGTTACGGGGATAAGCCCATTCTACTTGGGGATTCAGCTGAACCAAATGAAGGAGCTAAGGAAAAGAGTTCTTGAAATGAGCCCGCAAGGTTTGATCAGTGCTTCCATAGTTCATTCAAGCAGCTCTATATAGGTTAGACAAGACGTAAACCACAGACTCTGTAAAAATTTAATGGTTTAGTATCCATAACTAATGCAGAAACCACATAGTATTAACATATCAAGATGTAATTAAGCCTTGCTAGTAGCTAAAGTTGTTTCACTCAAGTAGTCATAGGTTCCAAAACATTCTCTAAAGAAACAACTACATATTCTTTTCATGGAATATCGTTGTATACTGACAGTGAAGTATAACAATAATTGTTTGCCATATATTTAATTAGCAGGCTAAACAGTTCCCCTGTGTGCGTGTGTGTGTGTACTGACAGTGAATCCTCTGTCATATATTCGATTAGTAGCAGGCTAAACAGTTCGTACGCGTGCTTGCGTGTGTGTAGAGATATATAGAGATACATTCATAGATACACACACACACACATATACATATACATACGCATACATTTACATACATAGATACATACACATATATGCATACACACATGTATGCATACACACATACATATACATATGTATATGAGATTCTCACACACATATATACATACACACATACAGTTACCTACATACATATAGACACACACACACACACACACACACACACACACACACACACACACACAAAACATCATACGCAGATACATACATAAATACTTACATTTTTAATCTTTTTTGAGAAAAAGTACATATATACATACATATTGATACCTCCATATAGATACCTACATACATACATGCATACGGATACTTAAATACATATGGACACATACATGCATATAGACCCATACATACATATGTATGGATACCTGCATACCTACACACACACACATGCATATAATACATACATACATACATACCTATACATACCTACATAGATATACATACATACTATACACCTACATACATACATATAGATAGGTACATATATACATAAATACCTCCATTTGTATTGCATCATTACATACATATAGATACATACATACATACATACATACATACAGATAGATACCCACAAACATATACATACATTTTTTGCGCGTGCGTGTGTGGCCAATGGACCTAAAAAATTGATGATTTACTTTTATCAACCGTGCCTTCTTCTATTAGAACTTTTCTTCATTACGGTGCTAATAAAATTAATGCCAGCAATGTTTTGTATGTTTATCAGAAATTTATCTGATGGTAAACAGTGTCTTAGGTTGTAAAAAGTGCATTGGCTTCAAAATATACATAGGCAAGACACAAGATCGACACAAGTAATACACTATTCCCCAAGTTAGACCACCAAATAATGCATATGAAAATTTTGAGGTAATAATACTGTTGGTTTCTGGGATCAATCTGACAACTAATCAATATCATTGAAATATCACCGATCTAATTGGACAGGTCGGTTAATATCAGGTGAGAGGTTTTCCGTTCAATAGAACGTTCCTTAATTAAAGAACCACCTTTCAATTATCTTCCTTAGTTAAACACCAATTAGACTGGTATAAGTCAGTCTCAATATACTGATATTCAGTATATTCCCTGTATAAAGAAATTAATTCACTTATACAGTACTTGGAGTGAGGTACGCTTAAAGCGAATCTCCTTAAGACAATTACGTCCCCCGCACCGGTGCTAACGGGTTACTGGACGCTGGTATCTCAAGATACAACACTCCTTCACGGTATTTGAATAGCACTACCAAATCACCGTACGGTCGAAACGTAGTTAACCAGTACCTTCACAGGATTATTGAAGCAGCGGGACTAAGACAAATTTCAGGAGAATATTTGCCTTTACTTTGGAGGAGCACCCACTGTAGAGGAAGAAGGAAGGTAGAAGAATATTCTTCTTTGAAAGTCTCAGATTCAGACAACAATTATATTAAAGAATCTGTTGAATTTTCTGAGCCCTCTTTCAGAACGAATTTTTGCAGAATCTCTTTTGGAAGCCGCTTCGGAAACTGAGTTACTGATTTCTCACTTCTCTTTGGAAGTTACTTCAACTGAGAGAGAGAGAGAGAGAATCTCAGTTCAGAACGTAGAGAGAGAGTTGAATTTGGTGTGTTTTTAATTTGGGAAAATGGAGCGCTTATTTATAGCGCTCCGGGAGGGGCAAAAGGGTCCGAACCCAACCAACAGTTGCAATGGTTCGGTCTGAGCCGTTGCAACGGTTCGTTTAAACCGCCGCAACCGTCCAACCGCCGTGACTGTTTACAGACAGCCGTTGGGCGGGGCGGTTCGGATCCGGATAGCGGAGCGGGTATGCTCCGCGTAACCCATACCCGTGAGACCCGGTTCAAAAAGAACCAGGCCGGGTAGGGAACCCGAACCCGAACCCAGACCCAGACCCAGAAACCAACAAATACAATGCACTTGTTTGGTATTTTTGGAAGACAGGTAAAATGCTAATGCAAATTGTTAAAAATAGCCTTATTTTGATCAATCTATGACTCAGGTTATCTTCCTCCTCGAGACATCTTCAGTCAATCACTTTATACCATAGACATTGGCCAGAATGATTTTACAGGCAATATTGGAACCCTTGGAATTGATGGAATTAAGCAATATGTTCCTCAGGTTGCGTCACAGATTGCTTGGACAATAAAGGTGAGAAACCCCAGTTTGCTTATACTATTGTTGCTGTAACTAAAACCAGGTTATAAATTTTTCAAGAAGGGATACTCTAATTGTTAAACATTAAATTAACACTTACTAGAGAAATTTATTGGATCAGGAGCTATATGATATCGGGGGACGGGCATTCTTGGTGGCAAACCTTGCCCCAATTGGTTGCTTCCCAGCATTCCTCACAGAGCTCCCTCACAATAGTTCTGACCTGGACAGTTATGGGTGCATGACTTCATACAACAATGTAGTTGTATACTACAACAATTTGTTGAAGGAAAATATACGCCGGATTCGAGATGAACTACCGGATGCCTCTGTTACATATGTGGACACTCATTCTGTCAAGCTTCAGCTCTTTCAGCATCCCAAGGACCATGGTAAGTTTTCCTAATTAACATAGTCTATTGAAGCTCAGTCTTGCATGCTTATTGGAAGACTCTCATGAATCAACTCTTCATTGACAATACTTGGATTTGGTGATAAATAAAATAATTTTTGCTCTTTCAACTGAAGTCTTCTTAAATCCCTGCCTTATCTTTCTTGTCTTGCAACTGGAGTTCATACTTGCAGGAACCGGAAACAAATTTCTCTATGACATTGTCGAAAATTTTGTCAATCACTTGCAGGAATAAGAAAACAATTTTGATGAAACTTTCCGCTGATAATTCTACTTTTCAACAATCACAAACATTCTAGGCTACATAACAAATTGATCCTCTTTCATATGAAATATTAAGAAAGGGTTCTGCTTTTCTCATCTTTTGTATATTTAATGCTATCAAGTTACATGTGTAATTTATGGAATGCCTGAAGGCTCTTCTGAACAAGAAAGAAAAACAGAAACAAAAGAAGTATTATTTTAAAGAGTATGAAAAACATTTTAAGTTCTTTTAAATAGTTGATACTCCTATTGACTATATTTTTCCCTATCAGGTTTCTTATTCGGAACTAAAGCTTGTTGTGGTTTTGGCGGAGGTGCATATAACTTCAGCCCCCAAGTTTTTTGTGGAAATAGCAAGATGATCAATGGCATAAATATAACTGCAACCGCTTGTGATGATCCACAAAATTACGTGAGCTGGGATGGGATCCACGCGACAGAAGCTGCTAACAAACTTATAGCACAGGCCATTCTGAATGGTTCCTATTTTGATCCTCCCTTCCCACTTTTCCACCTCTGCCATTTACATCCAGTGAATTAAGAGAAACAAATAAATATAATACTTAGCTTTGGTTATGTGAAGAAAGAGAATAATAATGTTATGTCTTTCTATATTCTGCGAAGAATCAATGTTCAGTTTTTGGTGCTCATTATTGTGATTTCACTAATAATGCAGAATATATGTTTAATAACCATTAAAAACCGACGTTAAATAGGTCCATACAACTAACTTGGATACAGTAGTTGTAAAATCTCTCATTATATGACGGCAATTAAAAACTGACATTATATATAGGCTTTTAACGCCGGTTTCTTTGGGAACCAACTCTAAAAGTCCTACCTTTAACGCCTTTAACGTCGGTTCCCGGGTCAAGCTTTTAACGTCGGTTCCGCATGGAATTGATGTTAAAAGCTGTTTAAAAGTATTTTTTTAAATTAATTTATTTTTAAAATTTCATACTACAATTAGATTCACATGCAGTTAATGGCCATACAGATTCACAGCGTACACAAAAATGAGACTCACAAATGACTACATACAGATTCACAACATACATCAAAATGAGATTCACAGTCATATCATATTTATTAAAAAATTCAGCAGCATCTCCTCTATAATTAGGAGTCTGTCCTGATACAATTTTATCTAATCGGCACACATGGCCTAACATCATTCACACGCATATATATATATATATATATGTGTGTGTGTGTGTGTGTGTGTGTGTGTGTGTGTGTGTGTGTGTGTGTATATATATATGTATGTATCTATATATATATATGTGTGTGTGTGTGTGTGTATATATATATATATATAGAGAGAGAGACTTGTGTCCTTTCAAAAGGATTTGAGGCCGAATCCTTCCCACTCAAATTTAACTCTCCGATATTCGAATACAAGATTCAATTGTTGAAGTTGATCTATATTATTTCAAGTATCTATAAACTAAAAATCAAGTGTTTTGAATACTTTTTGCCCATCCATCAAGCGGCGCAAAATGGAAGGCCAAAACTAGTGAGTTGTTTAGATCTATGGCTTTAGACATACAAATTCTCGATTTTTGATTTATAAATACTTGAGATAATATAGATCAACTTCAACAGAGTGGATCTTGTATTTGAATGTCGGAGGGTTGAATTTGAGCGGGAAGGAATCGAGCTCAAATCATTTTGGAAGGATACAAGTCTAATTCATATCGAGATAGACTTGTGTCATGTATATATGTGCATGTGTGTATGTGTGTGTAGAGATAGACTTGTATCATTCCAAAAAGATTCGAGGCCAAATCCTTCTCACTCAAATACGAACATCTGACATTCGAATACAAGATTCACTCTATTGAAGTTGATCTATATTATTTCAAGTATCTATAAACTAATTAGCAAGTGTTTTGAATACTTTTTTGCCCATACATCAAATATGAGAAAAATGAACGGCCTAAATAGTGAGTTGGTTAGTTTAACGGTGTAGAACATTTGAAACCTAACAATTAGTTTGTAGGAAATGTTTAGATCACAATCAAATAGCCGGATCGAGAAATTGTATGTCCAAAGATATAGATCTAAGCAACTCACTACTTTCGGCTGTCCATTTTGTGCCGCTTAATGGATGGGCAAAAATTATTCAAAACACTTGATTTTTGGTTTATAGATACTTGAAATAATATAGATCAACTTCAACGGAGTGGATCTTATATTCAAATGTCGGAAGGTTGTATTTGAGTGGGAAGGATTCAGGCCCAAATCTTTTTGGAAGGACATAAGTCTATCTCTATATATACACACACATACACACATATACACACACATTTGTCCGTATATAAAAGTTTGCCCTCTGTCCGAATGCGCTGGTCGTTTTTTGATCAAAATTATGTCCGAAAATATTTTGTCCATTTTTGAATTCAAGACTGGTTGATGAGTTGGGGATTGGGCTGCTAATTAACTACACATAAACTTTCTACTTAATATCAAGATACTACAACTTTCTTCAATGCATAATGTTTTCACCAACTTCAATATAGGCAAAAATGGTATTTCATTTAGTGATGATTTGTTGTCTTAAACTGTGTAATTGGTCAAAAGAAAGTTCACTAAATTTGGACGGAGGGATACTTAAAAGCAGAAGAAGACAGAGTTGGGTCCGCAAATAATTTAGCACATTAATCCCTTTTAACTTTATTAGCTAGTGCGATTTAATTCTTTTCTTTATGCGTGTGGACATGACCAACTATTTAGATATGTGGTTAATTATTGTTCCTAATCCCTTTGAGGCTAAACAAATAAATGGTCCCAACTCTTATTGTGAGGTTTGTGTGGTTGAGACACAGAATACTGACAGCAGTGCGAGACCCCTTAATATTGACCGCTGATAGCGAAAACCACTAAGAACAGAAAGAAAGAAAGAGAAACTAGCTCCGTATACTCGGGAGTGGCGTTGTCAATGGAGCAGAACACCACCCAAATTAATTATTTGGATTGTATTCTTAAAATCATATTCAACAACTTATGGAATAAGATATGGACCTTAATTAAGTGATGAGGTTTTACTCTTGATTAATTTTTTTCTTCTTTTTTCGATAAATAGTGGAGTATAGCCAACTTATTTTTGTATATTTACTAGTAAAATGCACGTGTACCAAGTGCACATGAAAGTGGGATTTCTTTTATTTGAGATTATTTTTTTACCAACATAATTTTGCTATCAATTTCATAATCATAAAAAAAATTATCTAATTGGAAACTATCTGATTTCATAACAAAATCTTGATAACAAAACCTTGCAGAAAAAATAACTATTGTCAAATAAAAGTACAACTAAAAGGGGAAAAAAGAGTAACAATAAAAATTAAAGGGGATTTCTTTTCAGCCACTTATGTCAAATCATAATTAGAAAAAAATCACTCACAAAATTTAATTAGCTTCAGCCACCACCTTTTTTTAAAGAAAGGGCGCATGCGTGAAAAAAACTTAAATGTTCCCCGCAGTATTAAGCTAAGGACTGTGACCATGATCACAGTACTCACAAATTTACCCTATTTCTAAGTGTTTATTAGGACTGCAGTCATGATCGCAATGCTCACAAAAAATATCATATTTTTTGAGTCTTTATAGGACTGTGACTATAATCACAATCTTTTTTATAAGGACTATGATCAGGGTCGCAGTCTTTTTAAAAATGCTTTATTTTAGAATCTTTATGAGGACTGTGACCTTGATGGCAATTCTCACAAAAAAATACAAATTTTCAGCCTATAATGAGACAGCGATAATGATCGCAGTTCACACAAAATGTCCTAATTTTCAATTAATAAAAATACTGCAATCATAGTCGCAGTCTTCTAATAAAGGACATTGCAGTCCTCATACCAGCATCATCATCATCAACACACCCCCGTTTACGGACACCGAATGATCCCCAATACTTTTCAGATTTAAATGCCACATCGATCAAAAACACAAACAAAATTCATCACGAGCATGAACAAATGAGATAAAAAAAGATTGATCCCAAATATATTGGTGTTGCTGCCACGTGAGACCCCCTACGAGAACCCTGAGACCCTCTGAGACCCCCGAGAGGGGCTTACCACCCCCTTCCAACCCCCACATGGACCTTACTGTGAAAATTGATTCGCGAATTACTCTGCATCGGGCTTAGGGTTGAGGGGAGAGCAACGTCGCAGGCAATGAGAAAGTATAAAAAAAGAAATAATATATATAAAGAAGTGGTGTCTGGGAAGAATCAGTTTATGCTGACGTTGATGAGGCTATAGGGAATAAAAATAGGGGGTGAGTTTTTTTTCCTAATAATGATGGAACTAGGTGGCTTAGCGAATTTTTCCAAAAAACTAAATATAGTGCATCTTTTCTTCGTGTACTGAACTGCCGCAAAAACCCCACAACTACCAAAAGCTTTTAAATAATACAAAATATTTTAGAGAAAATTAATTATCAAATTCATAATAATCAAATAAAATTATCCAAGCATGATTATATTAAATTTTATAAAAAAAAATTCTAGCACAAAAAAATAAATATTTATTTGTCTAATAAACTATCTAAAAAGGAAAAAGAGAAAAAAGACTATAACACAAATATTCACTTACTTTTGTTTTGTGTCTTTTCTTCTTCTGCTTGTATCTATTTTTTTTTCCTTCTAATTTTAACTTTTAGTTTCTTCAAAAAGCGTCTTAGAGGATATATATATATGAGAAAAATGTATATCAGCCCGCGGGCTGAGAGTACTCTCTCAGCCTGCGGTGACGTGGCTCGATTTGTCACCTCACTGACTTGCGGCCCGCTTTTAGGGAGAAGTTAAATTACCAAATACCCCTTATGATAACTTTTCCTTATTGTTTATTATTATTTTTCCCCCCTTTTATTTTGCCGCTCTTTATAGGATATAAATTACTTTTCGCCTTATTTCTTTACCTCTTTTTTGAAAGATCTAGTTTCTCCTTTTCAGCCTGGGATAAATTTTTTTTTGAAAATATAAAATCTTTTCAGATCAATGTTTTCAGCCTGCGATAAAACTGCGGCCTTAGTCAAAGTCTTTGGTCGCAGTGTACATGGTTAAATGCGACCAAGGTCGCAGTGTTGTTATTGATAAAGATGGCCAGCAACTGCAATCTAGGGTTGCATTACATGGACTGCGACTTTGGTCGCAGTACGTTAAGTAATTCATTTTTTTGTATATAATGTAGTCAGAGTCTTTGGTCGCATTGTACATTTAAACTGCGACCTTAGTCAAAGTCTTTGATCGCAGTGTACATGGTTAAATGCGACCAAGGTCGTAGTGTTGTTATTGATAAAGATGGCCAGCAACTGCAATCTAGGGTTGCATTACATGGACTGCGACTTTGGTCGCAGTACGTTAAGTAAGTGTTATTTTTATTAAGTGTTGTTTTTGGATTAAGTCATTTTTTGAATCTAAATGAAAAATGAAAAGTTGTCTGTTGTCTGATGCGACTTGGAGTCAGTCCGTGAGACGCGAACTGTCATAAAGATTTTATGAGATCTTTTAACGTCATGTCTATGTTGACGAACCCCGCACCATTCGTTGTTTCCCGAAGCGGTTGTCCACGCAGCGACTCTTCATTGGGTTTAGGCGTTAATGTCTTTTAATGCCAAACCGGCGCTGGCGGTTGGAGACCATTAATGCCGACGATTCTGATTAATGAACCATTAATTATGGTTATTATGGGCTGCCTATAAATAGGGCTCACCCTCTCCCTTTAACAGCCAATAATTAGACTGTTTTCTTTTGAGAGCAATTGCTCTGAGAATTTCTGCCTTCTTCAGAGTCTCTAACAGGGGCCTGCCTCCATGGATGAAGATGACCCTATGGACGAACTTGATCGATGTTCGTCCACAAGGGAAGAAGTCATGGTCCTCGTCGTTCACAAGGGAAGAAGTCATGATCCCTGACGAGGACTTAAGCCTCACCGAGATCTGCTCTGACTTGATGCACCAGTCAAGCTTGCTGATAACGGATGATCAGAGTGGGTATGGCGGCGGGGGATGTGGTGGATATAGTGGTGGGTAGCATACCTTGTGAGGTCTCACTCTCCCTCTCTTACCCCAGAAGTGACATCGAGGAAACTCCATGCTCACTGGATAACCTTCTGGTGAAGAGATGTTCATAAACGAAAGATCGTATCCCGGCACTTTGGAGGGTCAGTTGGAATCGGAGGATTCTGCTGCCACCAGACCTCAAGAAGAAGATTGCTCTTAGTCAACAAGGGCTCTTCTTGGCTTTTTTGATGTTTAGTCTTCTTGGCTACTTTGATGTTTAGTCTTCTTTGTAACACTCAATCTTATTGTATAACAGATTGTTTTGTATCATTTTCACATGCCTGGAGATAAATGTCTGGACATAAATAAAAGACCTCAATAACACCACTGCTCTTAGTCAACAGGGGATTTTTTTGATGTTTAGTCTTCTTTGTACTGCTATATTGTAACACTCAATCTTATTGTATAAGAGATCGTTTTGTATCATTTGCACATGCCTGGAGATAAATGCCTGGACATAAATAAAAAGCATATTTGTTTTTTTAATAAACTACGAACTTGGTCGCAGCCATGCATTGCAAACAAAACAACTTGGACCAGAGATGACACTGCGACCAAGGTCGCATAAGACTATCAGTGCAAAAAGAAAGAACTGCGACCAGGGGCGACATTGCGACCAAAAACTGTGACTAAGCAACTGCTGCGGTGACGTGTCACCTCGTCGCAGTGTTGTTGTTGATTAAGACTAAAGACCAGCAACTGCGACCAAGATTGCAGATTATTTTTTTAAGACTGCGGCCATCAACTGCGACCAAGGTCGTAGTGTTGTTGTTGATTATTTATAAAGACCACCAACTGCGACCAAGGTCGCAGTGATGTACTATTTTGGAGTAAGAGTAAAGACCAGCAACTGCGACCAAGGTCGCTGTGTATTTTATTAAGACTATACACCAACAACTGCGATCAAGGTCGCAGTTTATTTTATTAAGACTACGGTCAGAAACTGCGACCAAGGTAGCAGTGTTGTTATTGATTAAGACTAAAGTACAGCAACTGCGACCAAGGTCGCAGTGTATTTATTAAGTCTGCGTCCATGGTCGCAGTATTTCAACCAATACATAGTAGTAAAAAATGTAATTCACACAATTAACTTTAGAAAACAGATTTATATATATTTAAAAAGAAAAACAAATTACAATTTTTTTAACTTCTAATCGTCGTCATCACCATCGTAATCAGAATGTATTTTCCGAATAGTGAGAGTAACGAGTTTGAGCAAAAATAACTTAGTATGTTTTTAATCCTTTGCTCATGACCCTTTATATATTTTTAATCCCGGAATTCCAAAAGGTTTAAGCTCTCGGACCACGTGAATATCTCTCAAATATATTTTCTATCTTTTTCCAAAAATTGTATACTTTCTAGGTGACTGTTCAGTTATCCAAAACAGTTTAAAAGTTAATACACTATAACTTTAAATTACTTTGAACTCCAAAACAGTACATTATTGCGACCAAAGTCGCATTGGGAACTGAGAAATGATTAACTGCGACCATAAATTGCATTTGTAGTAGGATTGCGACTATGGTCGCAGTGTTTAAGAACAGCAGTCGCAGTTTGGATATGTAATTAAAAGAGCTTATAAGTTAATATAGTGAGAAAGAGACCTTACAAAAAAATAGAATTAAAAGCTTTTAAAAGAAGACAAAATATAATTGAATATCAGAAGATCAGGAAATCCTAATCCTCGTCATTATCACCATCATAAGTAGATTCATCGTATTCATTCTTCTGCTCTTTCTCTTCATCACTTATTTCCTCATCATCTTGCTGTTTTTGAGATTTTTTTGTTTCACCGATGAACTCCCAGAATGGATCGTCTCTATCAAGCTCTTCGTCTGACCCGTTGCTAGGAAGCGAGCCTACAACATCAGAGGACATGCTTTCATCAAGCATGTCTCCGTCATGTGGCAGAGGAATAATGTCTTCGTCACTAACCCACATGAAAACTTCATTATCATCATGAATAGGAGGATTAGTTAATACATTATTTGATGTAGTGAGATAGTCAAAAGGAGTGAAGTCCAGACTGGTATCAGATTCACTAGAATATCCTGAAGACAAAGGACCGGTGGGGGAACGAGTGAAGTTGAAATCTAAGTGTTCAGAGGAAGAAGAGGGGGAAGACATGATTCAAGAATGAATTTTTTTTTGGAAGTTTTTGAAATCAAATTGAAAAGGAAGAGCAAAATATAGTTTTTAGGTATGAGATAATATACTAGTAACAAGCATTATATAAAGGTGAATATTGTGGAAGAACATGAATAGTAATAATAATTGTTAGAGGTGATGGTTGAGTATGGTAAGAAGTGGTAAAAAAAAAATTTTATTTAATTGAAGATTTATTGCAGGAGAATCCGAAGTACAAATTAACTTTTTATAGAATTGTTTGCCTATATCTTTAGATTACGTATGGTGCACATCTTTCCTTTCTCGAGATTAACATTAGTGCATCTCTTTTTTTTCTAGACTGGTGTTGTATCACGGTAGATATAATATTAATTACTTCTTTTACATAAGGCATGAGAAAGAAGATTGCGAATTTGGTCGCAGTACCGAAGGAGGTCGCATTGCTATACGATAGCATTTTTTTGTCTGGTATTCTTTATTCTGTATTAAGTCTGTGACCATGGAATGTTTTTTTACTTTTCAATGCTAGAAGTCGCAGTCGTCATTTAAAAGGGGTATTTTTGTCATTTTAATTCACGATTGTTTAGGCGGGATTTTTTGATTTTTTTTGGCGCCCACACTCTGCGACCGATGTGTGGCCTATATTCAGCCACGTCCCGCAGGCTGAGAAACTCTCTCAGCCTGCAGGCTGAGGTACAGATAGCCCTATATATATATATATATATATATATATATATATATATATATATATATATATATATATATATATATATATATATATATATATATATATATATGAGAAAAATGTATATCAGCCTGCGGGCTGAGAGTACTCTCTCAGCCTGCGGTGACGTGGCTCAATTTGTCACTTCACTGACTCGCGGCACGCTTTTAGGAAGAAGTTAAATTACCAAATACCCCTTATGAAAAGCAACTCTTTCGGTAACCTTCCTTATTGTTTATTATTATTTTTTGCCGCTCTTTATAGGTTTTAGGTTATTCTATATAAATTACTTTTCCCTCTATTTTCTTACCTCTTTTTGAAAGATCTAGTTTCTCCTTTTCAGCCTGCGTTAAACTTTTTTTTTGAAAATATAAAATCTGTTCAGATCAATTTTTTCAGCCTGCGATAAAATTCTACTTTATAGTTTAATTTAAACTGCGACCTAGTAAGAGACTTTGGTCGCTGTGTACATTTAAACTGCGACCTTAGTCAGAGACTTTGGTCGCAGTGTACATGGTTAATTGCGACCAAGGTCGCAGTGTTGTTATTGATAAAGATGGCTAGCAACTGCAATCTAGGGTTGTATTACATGGACTGCGACCAAGGTCGCAGTGTTGTTTTATTAAGTGTTGTTTTGGATTAAGTCATTTTTTGAATCTAAATGATAAATGAAAAGTTTGCTGAGGGGACGCGACTTGGAGTCACTCCGAGAGACGCGGCCTGTCATAAAGATTTTATGAGATCTTTAAACGTCAAGTCTACGTTGTCTATGCGTCGGCTCTTCATTGGGTTTAGGCGTTAAAGTCTTTTAATGCCAAACCGGCGCTGGCGGTTGGAGACCATTAAAGCGGACGGTTCTGATTAATGAACCATTAATTATGGTTATTATGGGCTGCCTATAAATAGGGCTAACCCTCTCCCTTTAACAGCCCATAATTAGACTGTTTTCTTTCGAGAGCAATTGCTCTGAGAATTTTCGCCTTCTTCAGAGTCTCTAACAGGGGCCTGCCTCCATGGATGAAGATGACCCTATGGATGAACTTGATCGATGTTCGTCCGCAAGGGAAGAAGTCATAGACCTCATCGTCCACAAGGGAAGAAGTCATGGTCCTCGTCGTTCACAAGGGAAGAAGTCATGTTCCCTGACGAGGACTTAACCCTCACTAAGATCTCCTCGGACTGATGCACCAGTCAAGCTTGCTGGCAACGGATGGTCAGAGTGGGTATGGCGGCGGGGGATGTGGTGGATATAGCGGTGGGTAGCATACCTTGTGAGGTCTCACTTTCCCTCTCTTACCCCAGAAGTGACATCAAGGAAATTTCATGCTCACTGGATAACCTTCTGGTGGAAGAGATGTTCATAAACGAAGGATCGTATCCCGCCACTTTGGAGGGTCAGGTGGAATCGGAGGATTCTGCTGCCACTAGACCTCAATAACACCACTGCTTTTAGTCAACAAGGGCTCTTTTGATGTTTAGTCTTCTTTGTACTGCTGTATTGTAACACTCAATCTTATTGTATAAGAGAGCGTCTTTTGATGTTTAGTCTTCTTTGTACTGCTGTATTGTAACACTCAATCTTATTGTATAAGAGAGCGTTTTGTATCATTTTCACATGCTTGGAGATAAATGCCTCGACATAAATAAAAATCATATTTGTTTTTAATAAACTACGACGTTGGTCGCAGTCATGCATTGCAAACAAAACAACTTGGAACAGAGACGACACTGCGACCAAGGTCGCATAATACTATATTGCAAACAGAAACAAGTGCGACCAGGGTCGACACTTCGACCAAAGACTGCGACTAAGCAACTTCTGCGGTGACGTGTCACCTCGTCGCAGTGTTGTTGTTGATTAAGACTAAAGACCAGCAGCGGCGACCAAGGTCGCAGATTATTTTTTTTAGACTGCGACCAGCAACTGCGACCTTGGTCGCAGTGTTGTTGTTGATTAAAAATAAAGACCAGTGACTGCGACTTATTAAGTCAAATAACCAGCAAATGCGACCAAGGTCGCAGTGTATTTTATTAAGTCCAAAAATCAGCAACTGCGACCAAGGTCGCAGTGTATTTTATTAAGTCCAAAACAGTACATTATTGTAACCATAGTTGCATTGGGAAGTGATAAATGATTAACTGCGACCATAAATTGCATCAGTAGTAGGATTGCGATTATGGTCGCAGTGTTTAAGAGCAGCAGTCGCAGTTTGGATATGTAATTAAAAGAGCTTATAAGTTAATATAGTGAGAAAGAGACATTACAAAAAAATAGAATTAAAAGCTTTTAAAAGAAGACAAAATATAATTGAATATCAGAAGATCAGGAAATCTTATTCCTCGTCATTATCCCCATCATAAGCAGATTCATCGTCTTCATTCTTCTGCTCTTCCTCTTCATCGCTTATTTCCTCATCATCTTGCTGTTTTTGAGGTTTTTTTGCTTCACCGATGAACTCCCAGAATGAATCGTCTCTATCAAGGTCTTCGTCTGACCCGTTGATAGGAAGCGAGCCTACAGCATTAGAGGACATGCTTTCATCAAGCATGTCTCCGTCAAGTGGCAGAGGAATAATGTCTTCTTCACTAACCCATGA
This sequence comes from Agave tequilana, assembly GCA_038442645.1. Classification (NCBI taxonomy): domain Eukaryota; kingdom Viridiplantae; phylum Streptophyta; class Magnoliopsida; order Asparagales; family Asparagaceae; genus Agave; species Agave tequilana. The sequence goes on from JAVJIF010003280.1 coordinate 218,494, forward strand.
AAACTTCATTATCATCATGAATAGGAGGATCAGTTAATACATTATTTGATGTAGTGAGATAGTCAAAAGGAGTAAAGTCCAGACTGGTATCGGATTCACTAGAATATCCTGAAGACAAAGGACCGGTGGGTGAACGATTGAAGTTGAAATCTAAGTGTTCAGAGGAAGAAGATGGGGAAGACATGATTCAAGAATGAATTTTTTTTGGAAGTTTTTGAAATCAAATTGAAAATATTAGTAACAAGTATTATATAAAGGTGAATATTTGTGGAAGAACATGAATAGTAATAATAATTGTTAGAGGTGATGGTTGAGTATGGTAAGAAGTGGTAAAAAAATAAATATTTAATTGAAGATTTATTGCGGGAGAATCCGAAGTACAAATTAACTTTTTATAGAATTGTTTGCCTATATCTTTAGATTACGTATGGTGCACATTTTTCCTTTCTCGAGATTAACATTAGTGCATCTCTTTTTTCTAGACTGTTGTTGTATCACGGTAGAAAGAATATTAATTACTTCATTTAATTCAGTGTAATTAATATAGTAATTTTTATAAGATTTGATATACGCGAATTGATCTCAGGGTCGCATGGCTAATCCACCCTAGTCGCATATTAAAAATCTTTTACATAAGGCATGGGAAAGAAGATTGCGACTTTGGTCGCAGTACTGAAGGAGGTCGCATTGTTGTACGATAGAATGCAACTAGGGTCGGTCGCAGACGTTATATAAAGAAGTTTTGTTATACAATGACTGCGACTAGTGATTGCGACTGTGTCGCAGTTGTCATATAAAATTGAAATTATATTTTATTAGGTCGCATAAAAACGTTTTGTTATACTATGAGTGCGATTAGTGACTGCGACTGTGTCGCAGTTGTTATATTGTATTAAGCTAGCAACTGCGACTGTGTCGCAGTTGTTATATTGTATTAAGCTATCAACTGCGATTAGTGACTGCGACTGTGTCGCAGTTGTTATATTGTATTAAGTCTGCGACCATGGCATGTTTTTTAAATTTTCAATGCTTCTGCTTATTTTACATTATATTGATCCAATTTTTTTTAATTATATTTTTGGATGTATTAAAATTACGAATTTTATAACTGTAGATATATTCAACTGAAATTTTGTTTGTTCATGACTTTATTCCAGTTTAGAATTAAAAAGGGTATTTTGGTCAATTTGTTTCACGATTGTTTAGGCGGGATTTTTTTTGATTTTTTTGGCGCCAACACACTGTGGCCGATGTGTGGCATATATTTAGCCACGTCCCGCAGGCTGAGAAACTCTCTCAGCCTGCAGGCTGAGGTACAGTAACCCCTATATATATATATATATATATATATATATATATATATATATATATTTATTTATATATATATATAGATGAAAAACTATTTTAGAATTTGAAGTCTATTAGGTTTCACAATTTAGACATTAATTAGAGTAAAAATTGAATAAAGCAAACTTTCTTTTTCGTTTGACTAATTATAGAAAATTAAAATTTTGGGGTATAAATTGAAAGAAAATATTGAGAAAATATATAAAGTATGAGAGAAATTTGATTGGGATTCTTCTTTTCTTAATCATGAGTTGGTTTGATTTAGAAATCTTTTTTAATTGAGATTTCTTTTATCAATAAATGGTGAGAATTCAAAATGGCTAAATACAACAATCCTTTAATTAAGGTTTGTTGGCCCCTAGGGGGGTGAATATGGTCAAAGTAAAATTTTTCCGTAATTAAAAACAAGTTTATGGATTTTGTACTACTGGTACAATCACTGGTAGGATTATATAAATCAGCTGATAGAATCTAACAGTACTACTGGTAGAAACTGCTTTTAGAATATGAATGTAAGACTTGTTCAAGTACTAGTATAATTGTGTAAAATTCTGGTAGAAGTAGTGGTATAATATTATAAAATATAATTAAAAAATAATTAAAATAAACTAACAGAATAAAGGACAGAAAATTACTACTACAATAAGTAAATAATAACAAGAAGAGTAAGAGGGATACAATAATTTAAGGGTGGTTCAGGAAATCTTCCTACGTCCACCATCTAGAGGCTTTGACTCTAGGGTTCTTAAACTCACTACTTTAGCTTTTCTCCAAAGCAAAAATTATATTGTAAAGATTTTTTTTCGAGCTTAGACTATTACTCTTCTCTCCGAAGAGATTTTATAACCATCAAGTCTCTTCCCGAGCTTGGACTTCTTTCTTCTACACCAAGAGGGAACACAAATTGTCCAATAGTTGTTCTTTAAAAAAAAATATACAAAAATAAACATACAAGTGAGCTCTATATAATAAAAAGTATAAGCAAATTATATTTAATAAAAGGTACAAGTAAAGTAAGAATCAAAATTAAATAAATGAGATTAGAACCAAGATTCTTAAACTTGAGAATTGAATGAAGTGATGAACTCTTGATGAAGAATTAATTGCTTTGCACTTCAAGTAAAAGAGAGGTTGGAGGAGAATTTAACAAAGTAGGGATCAATAACTCTCTAAAAAAGAACAAAGAATTTTGCAATAAAAGCTCTTAGATTTTCAGCTCACTGAATTTTTGCTTTCTATATTTTTCTTGTAAGTTAATGAGTTCACTGTCTATTGAAGATGTGCAGCTGAGCTGCATTTAAGAAGGTTCAAAAATCTACCCGATGGAAACAGTTCACAACGACTCAATCTAGCTCAGTTGCTTTTTTTTATAACTCAAGCTGTTATATCTATAAGATAACTGAACAGATGAGTCGACTCAAACTGTTATATCTGTAAGATCACTAAACAGGCGAGTCCATGACCCAATTCTCTACTCCATCCTAGGGTAGGTTCTTTTTGCTGTCAAGATAATAATTACCTTTGAATGGCTAGGCTCTGAGTATGGTGATTCCTGTTGATTATATCCAGTTAATCATTTCTGAACTGATAGGGACCCAAATCTCATCATCCAGTCCAGTAAGAATTCTTTTTTTTTTCTCGTTAAGACCGGTTATATCACCTCTGAACTGACAGGGACCCAAATCTCATCCTCCAGTCCTGTAAGGATTATTTTTTTTACCGTTATGTCCAGTTTATCACCTTTGAATGACAAGGCTCTGAATCATCTGAATAACAAGGCTCTAAATCTGATGAATCCTAGTTTGTTATATCCAGTTTATTATCTTTGAACTGACAAGTGTGTAGATTTCATCCCTTTTGTCCAGCAGGGACTCCTTTCGCTGTTATGTCCATATTACCTCTGAATAACGAATTCTCTTTCTAGTAATTTCTAATCTGTTATATCCATATTTTCTCTGAACAAACGAATCCACAGACCCAATTTATCCTTCTTATCCCCAACAGGTTTATTTTTAGCCTATCAAGATAATATCTAACTCTATATAGTCTACCTTTTTACTAATCCTGTCATGTTTACAACGTCTGAATAGCTTTAGTTATGTTCTTCACTCTTTCAAGAGTTCTTCTTTTAGATCATACCTCCATATTCAGTTCTTTCGAGGAATAACATAAACTTTCCTTCATAGGAAGTTTAAATTACCTACGAGTAATAAGAAAAACAAAGTGGGTAGAAGATAAAAAGAGAATAAGCTCACCAGACAAGTTATTGATTAAGAGAAATGTTATTAATTCCATGCAAAAAGAAAAGAAGATATATTGGTTTTATATTAAGATTATCTGTCATATGATTTGAGTCTTGTCTCAAGAGTAGACAACTTATTTCTCTTGCTTTCTGATACCCTCAGGATGGTCCGTGGCTCCAGCTCCTCCCTGCCAAGAATGGCCACCTTTGCCAACTGAGATTGAACTTGCTCCAAAGTAGATCTTTCTCCACTCCTAATAGCTGGATCTAGATGCTCCCATCTCTTCCGACCTGGTAGTTTAGCTTGGTGCATCGACTCGACTTTGGACAAAAGAGTATTCACCCTCATGATCATTTCCTGTGCCCTCTTGATTTGGTAATTGGCGGCAACAAGTGCCTGGTTCGAGATCTCAATCGCGTCAGCAACTGCGATTTCTTCAGCCTTTAGGGATTTCAACTCTTGGGACACTGCCTCTGCTTCTCGAGATGTCTCCGTATAAGTCTACTGCACCTGCTCAATGAGACGATCAAGTTCCTACTTGATCAGCGGAGTGAGATTTGATTGATTTTGGCAACACCATTCGCCTACATCTCTTTCGAGATTTTTGACCATCTGCTCCAGGAAAGCATTCTCAATAGCTCCACCAACGTCCTTGATACTCTCTATAGCGCAAAAAAGTATCAAATTCAAAGATTCAAATGGATTTCTCGAACCCTTCAATATTATCGAGAGGCATCGCCTCAAACTCTTATAGAACTCCGTGATGAATTTCTTTTCAAAATCAACTTCGACTAATGAAGGAGCGATAATGGAGGAAGAAGTGTCCAGGCGCACAGTCGTGGTGGATACTAGAGAAGCATTGGGAGCCACCACCAGATATGGTGTTTGAGGGTCTGGGCTGGTGATTACTTCTAAAGAAATTGAGGCAGGAGCTGGAGGAGAAGACTGAACAGAAGGCAACTCAATTGTGGGCTCGGGCCTAGACTTGATCCATTCTGGTACCAGCATGGTAGAGGAGTTGACTCCGTCCCCACTGTCACCGACAAATCAACAGCTGATGAGGCCTAATGTTGGATTATACTATGATATTCAATATTCAGCACGGCGGGATCCAATATAAGAGGAGTAGCTAGCTTCCTCTGAGGTGACCCAACACTCAGAGCAGCCAACATGGGGGTTTCGGTAACCAAAAAAAAAGAAAAACATTAAGATCAGAAACAATATATGAAAACTGACACCAAGTGAAAAATTACAATTATTACCTAAAGGAATTGAGGTCATAGTAATAGGAATCTTAGTGTTGGTCACCTTACCTAGGATAATCTCAGCAAGACGACCCTCAGTAGCAGTTTCTTCTGATATAATATATGGTAGAATAGTTCATTAACTCTGGTAGAATGTGAAAGAAACTTAAGAATTCAAAATAAATTTTTATTTGCACCTTAAATTAAAGATAAATTAGAACACTATCTTATTACTTACAATTTCTCCTATAGTATAAAATTTGTAGATTTGTATATCTTGCTTCAGTTAACTCTTGTACAACTTGATTTAATTTTGACTTTCCTTGAAATTTTAGAGCTATAATCCTGCCAACCTCTTTTTAGATTTTGCAAATTAAGATTTATTATGTCCAGCCTTCAAAAACTATTTTATCCTACAATAACATAAATATTTAAAAAAAAATCATTAGAAGCTTGATTTATAGGTTAATTACATCATCAAAATCTTAGAGTTTACAATCTCTTCTTTTTATATGATGGCCACCTGCAAATTGATTGGATATATATTACAAGTACATAAAGAAGAAAAACAATTTTTTTCAGTAATCCTGAGAAGCTCCCCCTACTTACTTGTCTTAGTGTCGGGGATATTTTGGAGAGTAAAGGTCCCCCTTTTTAACTTAGTACTGGCAACAATTTATCCCATAAACACGAATGCACATTCGCACATTTTTCACCTTTTAAGCCCACAATCCTAAGATACAATATTGTGCACATATCCAATCTCACAAATATAATCTTACACTGAAGAGTGAATACCACTCAAAATCTCACATGTGTCTGTTTTTTTATCAATGCATGTTGTATCCAATTACAATACCAAAGTGAAGTATCCGTTTTGTATCAGTTGTGCATGTGCGCATGTTTTTTGCTTCAGAAAATAGAATTGAAACCAGAAAACTGAAATTAATTGCATGTTTAAGAAATAGATAAAACATGCTAAAATAAAATCCAATCATAAGTCCAATCATGCTAAAACCATATCCAATCATAAATCCATTATAAGCTCTTTCCTAAATCCAATCATAAGCTCTTTTCTCTCCCATACGACATCACAAAAAGTTAAAAGTCAAAATGTAAAGCATGCATGGAGAATAAGAAATCATAAATCAGAGTTTAAATTTGGAAATCAGAAATCAAACCGAAAATCAGAATTCAAATTTGAAAAGCAAATATCCAAACTGTGATCGATGTGGCATTTAGATCTGAAAAGTATTGGGGGTCATTCGATGCTAGTGAATAAGGGTCTGCTGATGATGATGCTGATTTAAGGACTGCGACTCATGATGGAAGTCTTATGTGAGAACTGTGACTATAATCAAAATCCTTTATTAGATGATTGCAACTATGATCGCAGTCTTATTAATTAAAATTAGGGCATTTTGTGAGGACTGCGATCATTATCACATTTTTTGTGGTTATAATCACGGTTCTATAAAAACTCTGAAACATTTCCTAATAAAAGGACCGCGATCATGGTCGCAATTCTCAAGAGGACTGTGATCGTGATCACAGTCTTATAAAAACTCAGAAACATGTCCTAATAAAGAGGATTGCGATCATTATTGCAATCCTAATAACTAAGGCATTTCTGATAGGATTGTCATCATGGTCTCAGTCCTAAATAAAAACTCAGAATCATGTCTCTTTTATGACGACTACGATTATGATCGTAATCTAATAAAGAGGACTGTGATCATGGTCGCAGTCTTATTAAAATTAAAAAAATATACTAATAAAGATGACTGTGATCATGGTCGCAGTTCTCAGAAATAGGGCATTTTTATGAGGAATATAATCATGATCACAGTTCTTAGAAATATGACATTTTTATGAGGACTGCGATCATGATCGTTGTCCTCTATATAGCAGCAGTTTGCAATTTCGAAGCGGTCTATTTTTTTGAAACGATTACTATGGGGTATTTTCATCTTTCTCTGCTAAGGCGTGGTACTACGCTTGATACATGCGCGCACGTAGTTGGTTTAAAAAGAATGTGATTGAAGCAAATAAATTATGAAGCTGAGTTTTTTTAATTACAATTTGACATAGTGGCTGTAGAGAAATGCTGTAAATTATATACATGCTCTCACAATATACATGCCCCTAAATTCAGTGTTGCACTATTGCGTGTTGTCTATTTAAACAATAACAACTAAGCTATTTATCTCAAGTATTTGGGGTAGGCTACATGAACAAAAAGAGAATTACACCAGATCGGGCACATGGATCAGCTTTCTTCACTCATTCCTATCGAGCAATATGCTTTCATTATAACCTTTAGCCTATATATCTTATTGTATCACCTTCATCTATATTTTCTTCGGTCTCCCCTTCGCTCTTTTAACTTGCCCTAAGTTGATAATTCTACTCATCAGATTGGGGCATCTGTAGGTCTATGTCACATATGACTAAATCATCATCGGCGATTTTCTTTCATCTTATCTTCTATAGAGGCTACGCCTATATTAGATACTTAGAATATCCTCATTTTCTCATCTTATCTCTCCTCATGTTACCATACATCCAATGAAACATGTGCATCTCTACTAAACTCATGTTCTGGGCATGATATCTCTTTATAACCCAATATTCTGTACCATATAATAAAACTGGCCTGATGACAGTCTGATAAAACTTTTCTTTCAACTATAATGGGATGTTACTGTCACATAAAACTCCTATTGCGTTCCTCCATTTCAACCAGTCGGCTTGGATTTTATGGTTGACATCACTATTGATCTCTCCATCCTTTTGGATAATAGAATCCAAGTTCCAAAATGACTATTCATCGGTATTTTTTGCCCATCTAGTTGTTGGCCTAGAGGCCTTCCACTTTAGTTTTGATGATGATTAACTCATGTAGTTATAGTTTACTAATAATCTTGTGATGTTTAGTTTCAGATACTTAACCAAGATATTAGTAGGTGATTAGCTTCAAAAAGGTGTTTTGGAGCTTTCACACGGTGATTCAAGAGTCCGAGCGTCAAAGTTCATATCTAGCACTCGTTAGAGTCAAGCTGGATGGCTCACATTTGAATCGAGTCGACTTGGAGACGGAGCTCTACAAGAAGACTTCAGTACAGTGTTAAGTTTATTGTTTAGATCCATTGTTAAAAATTAGATAGTGTGATATGCTCAAGTTCACAACACACACACTTGTTTAAGTTTCATGTTTTGGTTTTTTGTTTTTTGGTTTAACAGATCTTGGTTTTCATGAATAGATAGAATTAAAAAGTTTACATGGTTTAATGTATATTAGATTTGTTCTATATACATGTATGCTTCAACTATTTAAACAAACTTAGTTTGATAGTCTATTTCCTGAGTTTGGAGTTTTGGTATTTTTACAAAACTTATTTTTGATTTTTAAGCCAAAACATTGATATATATATATATATATATATATATATAATTATATATATATATATATATATATATTTCATGTATATTGGATTATATCCATATACAACATGCTTCAAATTGTTTAAATATCATGTTTTTGTATTTGGATGAGTTTTGGACAAAACGATTTTCCATTTCAAAAATTCTAGTTTTGGAAAATACGGAATTTGGTTTTCGGTAAAATTTCCATAACACAAAAGAGTTCAAAATGTTTGTAACTTGGTTTGATTTTTACTCAAACAAGTTTGTATTTCAAAGAGAATATAAGAACTTATTTTTGTGGATTTTTAGAGATTTTATGGGATTTATTTGATAATTAAAAACCCAAGTTTTAAATCCCTTAACCAGCCCTGCCAGGCTCTGGCGGTCGACCGGGCCGGTCGACCGGACCCAGAGTCGTCGATCGGATCGATCGACCGACGTGCACAAGAACGTGCACGCTGACCAGCCACTTAGGCCGGTCGACCGAGCGGTCGACCGACTGAAAGTGCCCCACTCTCGGTGGGAGCGGTCGACCGGACGGTCGACCGAGCGGTCGACCGGCCAGAGAGCAACTACTCTCTGGAATTGGCGCGGTCAACCGGGTGGTCGACCAGCAGGCTCAACGGTCAAAAATTTGACCGTTGGCCGGTCGTCCGGCCGGTCGACCGGAAGGTCATTTTTGACCTTGTCAGCTGCCAACGGGCAAATCTAGATTGGGTCTATAAAAACCCCATCTCTTGGCCAGTTTTGATAAGTTTTCAAGAGCCAAAAATTTAGAGCTTCTCTAGTGTTATATTTCAAGTTTCAAAAAGAGTTTTAGAGCTTTAAAGATTTGATCTTTATTTGTTTTAAAAGGGGTTGGAAAATTCAAAGAAAAGAAAAGTCTATGGGAATTATTTTGATCTTCATTTTCAAATCTATCTAGAGTTTTTCCCTAGAGTTTTTCTCTGAGTTTTTGTTTTCCAAACTCTTTGTTTTCCACACTTGAGCATATATTGCTATCCTATCTATTAGGATCTTTGTTTTGTAGAAAAAGAAGTTGTTTGTGGTTGAGATAGACCACCAAGTGTTGTACCCCTCCTTTAAGTGTAGAGGTTGATTGAGTTGCTCCCTCTATTGTGAGGTGATAGTGAAGGTTGAGCTTGTATCCCTCTTAGTGAAGAGGTGGATTGTGATTGTTTGGCTAAGTGCCTATCTCTCAATGTGAGGTGAATTTTGTTGTGGCTTTGTGCCTTGCCTCTGTGAGAGGTTGTATTCGGTTGAGAGAGGAGTTGTGTTCTCCCGGTTGTAGTTATCCAAATCGTCAGTGGAGATTCCCTGTGTAGGAAGTCCTGTGTGGACGAGATAGTGGAAATCCTTCTGTGTGAAGGCGGGGACGTAGAGTAGTAGCTCGAAACTCGAAACAAATTACTTGTGTTTGCGTTTGATCCATTATCTCTAACTCTCTCTTTTTACTTTGTGCATTGATTCAATTGCCATATCATATACATGCTTGTGTGTTTGTGTGCCTCACTTGTGTTTAACCACGAGAGCTTCATGTAGCGCCTCAACTCTTATTCAGAGGAATCAAGAGGAGTTAGTTCAGAGCCCTTCACCGGGAATTCGGCTACACTCGTTGGTTATACTAAGTGTTGTTGCAATTAAGTTTTTAATTTCCGCATTTTGTTCATTAGATTAGCAGTACACCTATTCACCCCCTCTAGGTGTACTTACACTAGTGTCATAATACTATAATCTCGGGTCCTCTGTTTCCTGAATTTGCACTCCATATACTCTGTTTTGGCCTTACTTAATCTAAAACCTTGAGATTCTAGTGTTTGCCTCCAAATCTCAATTTTGACATTTACTCTAGCTCTTATCTTATCGACTAGGACATTATCAACGTCAATTAGTACACCCTACGGTATCTCATCATAAATAAGTCTAGTAAGCTCATCCATCACTATGAAAATAAGAATGGAATCAATAAAGATCCTTGATGCATTCCAGTGGTGATCAAAAAATCGCTTGTTAGGGCTCCACAAGTTCTTATATTTGCCACACTACTCCATCATACATGTCCTTGATTATGTCAATATATTTGATGGGAACTCCCTTCTTTATCAATGTCCACAATAATATCTCTTTTGTCATCTTATCATAAGTTTTTCTAAATCAGTAAAGACCATATGTAAATTTCTATTTCTCTCTCAGAATCGCTCTATAAGTTGATGAATCAAATGAATAGCCTCTGTTGTCGATCGCCTCGGCATGAACCCAAACTATTTCTCTGATATTTTAACATTCTGTCATAACTTGTGTTCAATTATCCTTTCCTAAAGCTTCATGGTGTGTGATTGATAGAAAAGAGAGATATAGTGAAAGGTAAGAATGATGTTATCTGGATGGATGCGAGTCTCTATCTTCCATAATATATCCGCAATAGCAAGCGCTAAAACAGGTCGAACCTCAGAAAGAGATGTGAAGGAAGCTTTATTGTCTTCTTAATATCTTCTCTATATAAAAAATTTGGAAAAGAAGGGATAGATTGTATGTGGATAAAGAAATAATCTAAAAGAAAGGTTCACAGCTTACTAATAATCAACCACCATAACATGCTAATGCCCAATAAATAATGACTTCAGTTCAAACCCTAAACATAATATTCTACCACAAAATCAAGCAAGATACATAAATCAGAAAATATGTTATGATTTGAAATAACACCAACCAAGTTTTAACATTACAATATCAAGATTGTCAATCAAGTATAAAGTAAGAAAAAATCATTAGAAAGTACTTAGCAAATATTAACCCTATTTGAAATAACACTGATTAAAGTTTAACATTAAAATATCAAGATCTTCATCAAGTATAGTTTAAGAAAAATAATTAAAAAATATTAGCAAATATTTGACGTAATTGCTTATTCTCATGTGTCTTCAAGAATAATGATTGGAGTAGGTATGCAAATGATTTAATCTAGTTATCTACTAGATACTACATGTAATGGTGGTGATGTTTTAACAAGTTATGAGAAAAGATCTACCTACACATGCTTGAAAACTAAATTAAGAAAACATGTAAAAGAAAGCATATAAAGAAAATAAATAAATATTAATGAAAAGAAAATTGAAAAGAAGAACAAAAAATCTTATTTATTGACCTGTCAGCCTCTTCCTTTACAAAGCTTGAACTAGAACTAAATATTAAGAAGAAATTTGAAAAAGAAACTAAAAAAAAAATTCTAAATTATGATTTCTGATGTTGAGATGCTTGATTATGAGAGATTTCAGCTCTTTAACTAGGCCTCAGAGCTAATCATGATTGGAAACAAACTAGAAAGTTTAACTCAATTCTAATTCAATATGGGAATTCAATTATGTAGCAAGTCGGCATGTTGATTGCTGAATAAGACTCATCAAACGACTGAATTGGACGGAGTGGTCAACAAAGAATTGTAGCCCTTCAAGTCCTCTTTCTTAGCATCTTGAATCGTTAGATTTGAATATCTGTAGCGAAAGTTATAGTCCAAATACTAAGAGGTGTTTAATCTGAATTCGTGTCTGAATTGATTTTGAACTTCATTTAATTTGAATTATCCTCCTTATCCCTATTAGGAGTAGCTTTATCCCATTTATCTTCTATAGATAAATCTTTTTATTTTGAATTTTAATTTTGAAGATGATGATATATCCTTTCCTCCTCTTGATTTCAACATGATTAAAATTGAAACCAAATTTAGATAGGATTAGGGATAAAATAGAAGCTTCTTGCATCCTTATCTTCTCATTTAAGTAACTACACACCATAATAAAAAAGAGGGTTAAATAGCAATATTAAATAAAGAATAATCAAGGATAACTGTGCAAATGTGATGAAATAGTACAAATTGAGATGCAATTACACTTTCACACCTATCTTTTGATCGTCCTCGAGCAAACTAAAAAGAAAAACTAATCTAACTTAACTCACTTTTGTTGGAATCACGATTGCACTTTACACGTGCAACAAGCCATTAAACCTTTAGGTTACGGATTTGCGTGAACAGGCAAGTGCCCCAGTCGTGTAGCAAGTAATATCTTAGTGAGTAGAGGATCATCCCACGAAGATTGTGTTAACCAAGTATCAACTAATTGTTTCTAGTTCTACTTGAAAATCTCAGTGTTAATGAAGGATTTAATCTAATAAACTTAACTTTCTAACTAAAAGCAAATTACTTGTTGAGTTGTTCTTATGAGAAGAGGCAAGGCAATTGATTCAGTAGATTATATTAGATATAGATCAAGTATTAGCGTTAGCCAATCATCTACTCATGTAACAATCAAAAGATTACATAAGTAATTAATATTCTTTCTCAAATAATATTAATTTTATCTTTTAAATTTAAAACCTACAATCTCTCGATCTAGTGAGTTTACTAGTAAAAGAAGCATTAAGCATAGTAGTCCTAATACAAGATTGCATCATATCTTAGGCCTTAACCTGTCGAGATGTGGTTCCTAATTCTTATAATGCTATACTAAATTATCTCCTTTCGGTCTCCATTCAGTGATCTTTACAATTGTGGCCATCAATTGATAAAAATAAAAATAAAATTAAGAACTTAACATGTATGTAGATTCATGAACTAACCCTAATTACTTGCTTCTATTTTCATATAATCTACTTCCATCAATGTCTTACTAAAAGAATTTAGTTCATAACTAGAAAATTATAAAGCATAGAATTAAAAGAAAATATTGTGCAAAAATTAAATAAAGAGAGAGGGAAGAAACCACTGATAGAAGAAACCCCTTAGCCTTGACTCCTTGTTGTTTCTTCTTCTCTAAAATTCAGAGATTCAATGGTGGCAACAGAATTTTTATTAATTTGAAACTCAAAATTGAGAGAGAAAAAATTTGCCTTTTTCATATACAAGAGGTTGTCGTGCTTTTATAGGCGATAGAGACCTTTCCTAATCCTCTACGACTTTGCAGAGTCATTTTTAAATTAAAATACAAATTTACCCAAAAATGACATCAACTAGAGCCGACATAACTCAGTTATGTTGCCAAAAAGTTGGCTACGCAGCTGTGTTTTCAGTTGTATTATACTCCACTTTTGACCTGAGTTTGATTGATGAGATAACATTCCCTGTTGACTGGTTAACGGCTACATAGCTGAATCAACAGCTGCTCAGCCAAACTTTGATCCCACCTCCTAGTTTTTGTGACAACTGATTTTCTGTGTATATTCTACTGAGATATTCCAGTTTGGTCTTGGGTCTCTGATTCTCCATCCTCCTCTTTACTTAATAAATCAATAATTTGTCAATTTTCTCTCTTTTTTAAAAATATGCTCTAGACCTAATATCTACAAAATATACTCACGAATTTTCAATATGCAGAATTAAATATGGTAAATATTAGGCATAAAAGTGTTGCAAAATAGATATAAAAGACTCATACATCACACCCCTATACCTAACTTTTGTTAGTTCTCAAGCAAAATCTCAAAAAAAGAAAAACTAAACATCCTAAACACAAAAAGAAAATTCTAACACACTTTCGTAGGAATCACGGTTGCACTTAGTATGTGTAATAAGCAGTTAAACCCCTAGGTTACCCCCTAGTGGACGAGTGTTGTCTCGTGAGAATTTTCAGTGAATTATAACCATAAAATTCGGTGAAAGAGAAATAAATAAAAGAGATTAAGATAAAATAATAACAAAAAATAAGGATAACTAAAAATAAAGAAATAAAAAAATAAGTAAAAGAAAAAGTAAAATATTTTTAAATCAATAAGCATCACTAGAAAATAAGTTCAATAGTTTTCATAAGTAATCTTCATCAAGTTCAATCTCCTATCAAAAAATCCAATTATCTCATCCTAGAGATTCAAATTCTAGCATATATTACCATCCTTCCTAAGTTTTTCAATCTTATGCATCTTTGTGAACATGTCATAGCTCTTTACTTGGGATTTTGATTCAAACTTTTCATACTTAAACTTTTTTTTACAATATAGAAGTTTCGTAGTATTACCACTTAGTTGCCTTTTAAGCACTTCTTTTTTTTTCTTTCATCCAATTCTCTTTAGTATAAATATCAAGACTTCTTGAGGCCAAAATACCTAATTAATTGATCATTAGATTTGTTAATACATATAACTTTAATTTTTTTTTTCAACTTACCTAACTATCTTTCGCGTAAATACCAAGGCTTCTTGAGGCCAAAGTATCTAGCTAATCATCATGTTTTTCTTCTTTTTATCATTATTATTTAAGTATTAATTAATTCTCATCATCCCAAGCATAAACTAATATGTATGTATATGAAATATGCATAATCACATAGACAAATTCTAGATAGCATTCAATTTTTAGATTTTTCATCTCTTCTCAAAGAATCAAGGAATATATCAAATTGATATTCCTATCCAATTCAAACTATATGGTCACTAAATTCCCTTACAACTAGATCAACTTACCAAATTTTTTTATTTAAATAAATAAAAAATGAAAGAAAGAAAATAAAACCTAAACCTATAACTCCCCTTCATGTGTGTCTCCCTCTCTTTTCTCTGCTATTACCTCCCTCCGAACATGTCCTCATAAATTGTGATGCTTTCTTCTTTTTCTTCTTCCCCATAATCTTTCTATATGTGCATTTTATCCCTTCCCAAATTAATATCATGAATGTCATGTTGTCCTCCGATGGTTCTTGTTCAAAGAACTCATCATATTCATCGTTCGGTTCACTAGATGATAAAGATGCAATGACACATATTCTTGCAACATAGCTGGAGTCCAATCTATTTGTGGGAAGCTTGGTAAGAAGAAGAAATAAATTCGGTCATAATTTTTACTCTTTCATGCATGGCTAAATTGAATTCTACATCTGACATCCATTCTTTGCAAATTTGGGCTACAAGTATAGGCAATGGAAGAAATGTCTTACGCCTATCCTTAGCACTACCAATGGAGTCTAAAATTGTGAGGCATATGTAAAAGTGTTTCTGCTTAGTCATCAATATATAAACAATATGCAATACTTGGTTGTAAAAGGATGAAACATGTGAAACACCCAAATACTTTGATGCAACCATCTACATGAAGCATACATATTTCTAGATATTATTTTAGCACTAATCTCTCCTCCTTGAGCCGATTTACAATGATCCCCATTAGATGAATGTAATCTTCAAGATTTTTAGGATTTTGAATCTCACTTTCACCAAGAGGAATAACCGTTAACTCCGAAATTGTTTGTATATGCACAATTTTCAATTTCCCTCTCCAATTCACCTCAATCACCCCATGGTCTTTATCAATGTTGTTCTCATTAATCCCATCATAAAATTCTTGCACTAGGCTAGAGATATAGAATTCAAAGGTATTCCCATGCAGCAAATAATCCTAACTCGTAGCCCTAATTTATTCCAAAAAATACATACCGAATGCTTCAAATATGACAAAGAAATTATGCTCAACAAATATTTTAGACATATATGTGAAAACAGTAAAATAGATCCATGAAAAAAAAGAAGATCAGAAACTTACTGCCCCTGAAAATTTCAGAGGGGTAGATCTGCAGGAGATTGGCTATGTGGCTGAGATTTCGTCTATTCAGTCGACTTTCTATCTCAAAGTGCATGGATATGGTGGTGGAAGTTGTTGGTTTCCTCGCTTTGCTTGCAGGCGGCGCTGTTGAAATTTAGAAGCTCAGAGTGTTGTGGAGAAAGAGAAAAATTAAGTTAGTATATATAGGGGGTAAAAGTTGTATACTATCTCAAAATTGTCCTCAATGTCTTTTGTTTCTTTCAAAACCCTAGGTTAATCTGGACGCCTTTGAGGAAAAAATTTAACAATTCAAAAATTTCTGAAAATCTCTCCCCCATACCTAAGATGTGTCATGTCCTCATGCACAAAAAAAATTCCCATAAAGTATAAAAATTAAATGATACTCAAAAGATCAAAATAATAACTGAAACAGATTCTCAGATCATAAAATATTGTAAAACATTGAATCTTGGAAATAGTTCACCTGAAATTTTTTTCTCTCTATTTTCTGTCAGCCGAATAGTCGGCTACGTAGCCGAATAATCGGCTACACAGCCAAACTTTTTCTCTTATAGCTCTTTGTCTTTAACTGGTCTCTGTTGTGTATTTTTGTGATTCCTCTTGCACCTGTACTACTGACTTCTGGTAGGGATACCTGATAAATTGAAAACACAAAATTAAAAATAAGCAAATAACAAAAATAAAACAAAAAAGTTAATTATAGTCACTATTTAGACTGTTTCTGAATTCTTAAGTGGCCTCCTCAAGAAGGAAACTTTGTGATTGTTGATGTCGCCTTCCACATATGGTTTCAGTCTTTGGCATTCACCTTGAATGTTCCTGTCGTTGCACTATAAATTTCTATCGCTCCATGTGAAAAAAATTGAGTTATCTCAAATGTGCTCGACCACCGTAAACATAGCCTGCCTGAAAAGAATCACAATCTAGAATTAAAAAGAAGCACTTTCTGTCCTTTTATGAATTCTCTCTGCATAATATGCTTGTCATGCCATCTCTTTGTCCTTTCCTTATATATCTTTGCGTTCTCATACATATTATTGCGAAATTCCTCTCATTAAGTTACCACAATCTTTTCTCTCAAAGTTTAGTAGCTTCATTGCCTAATATGCCTTGTGCTCCAATTCTACTAGAAGATGACATGTCTTATCATAAATCATGCAATACGGAGACCTACCAATTGGTGTCCCATATGCTGTTCTATATGCCCATAATACATTATCAAGCTTCAAGGACCAATCTCTTCTTAAAGTATTCACCGTTTTCTCTAGGATTCTCTTGAGTTCTCCGTTTGAAACTTCCACTTGGCCACTTGTTTGTAGGTGATATGGTGTAGCCACACGGTTCTTTACTCCATATTTGAGTCGTAAAGTCTTGAATTGATGATTACAAAAGTGTTTCTCACTATCACTAGTGATCACCCTTGGTATACCAAATCTTGTAAAGATTTTCTTCTTAAAAAAATTTTACGACCACTTTTGCATCATTTGTTGGTAAAGCAACAACTTTTAGTCATTTAGAAACAAATCAACAACAATAAGAATAAAATGATTTGAAAAAAAAGACGGAAATGGGCCCATGAAGTTAATACCCGATACATCGAATATTTCTACCTCAGGGATGTTGTTGAGAGGCATCTCGTTTGTTTTAGAAATATTGCCACTTCTTTGACAAGCATCACATGCATGGACATAAGCATAAGCATCTTTGAATAATAAAGGCCAATAAAATCCAGATTGAAGTACCTTAGCCCATGTTTTGGTGGACCAAAATGACCTCCCACCTCTCTTGTATGACAATGATTTAGGATGCTTTCCATTTTCTCCTCCGGCGCACATCTTCTAACAATTTGATCAACATAATGCTTGTAGATTGGATCTTCCTATTGGTAGAATTTGACATCTACTAGAGAGTTCTTCTTACTTTGGAAAGAAATATTAGTAGGAAAAACACCACATGCAATAAAATTTATGAAGTCTGCATTCAATGGTGTTTTATTGGTGTTAATAGTCGTTAAATACTCACCGGGAAACACACATCAATTGGTATCTCTTTAGATTCCTCCTCCTCTTGGTCAATTCTTGAAAGGTGACCTGCTACAAAATTCTCAGCACCCTTCTTGTCTCTAATCTCCAAATCGAACTCTTGTAGTAGTAAGACTTATCTTATCAATCTTGGTTTAGCGTCGTTATTTGCAAGCAAATACCTGGGGGCTGAATGATCTGTGAAGACAATAAATTTTGACCTAATCAAATAAGAACGAAATTTATCGAATGCGTATACAACAACAAGCAATTCTTTTTTTGTTGTTGTGTAGTTTTTCTATGCATCATTCAATGACCGGCTTGCGTAGTATACTATATGAAAAATCTTGTTTCTCCTCTGCCCAAGTACTTAGACTAATGCAAAATCACTTGTATCGCACATGATCTCGAATGGTAAGCTCCAATCTAGCTCTGCGATTATTAGTGCAGTGGTCAGCTTCTCCTTCAACTTTTTGAATGCCTGCAAATAATCATTAGAGAAGTCAAATGGTGCATCTTTCATTAATAAATTATAAAGAGATTTATGATTTTAGAAAAGTCCCTGATAATCGTTGATAAAATCCTGCATGTCCTAGGAAACTTCTCACGCCTTTGATATTTGTAGTAGGTGACAGTTTTTCTATAGACTCAATTTTTGCACGATCCACCTCAATCCCTTTTTCTGATGCGCGAAGTTCAAGAACAATCCCTTCTTATACCATAAAATGACACTTCTCCCAATTGAGCATTAGATTTGTCTCCTTACATCGCTGTAAAACTAGATCCAAGTTATGCAGATATGCATTAAAGAAGATCTAAAAACTAAAAAGTCATCCATAAATACTTCAATAAATCATTCAACCATGTCAGGAAATATGACCATCATTCACCTTTGAAATGTGGCTGGTGTATTACACAAACCAAATAGCATTCTCCTATAAGCAAAAGTATTATAAGGACATGTAAAAGTGGTTTTTTCTTGGTCTTCGGGTGCTATGACAATTTGGTTATAACCTGAATATCCATCTGAAAAACAATAATATGCATGGCCTGAAAGTCTCTCCAACATTTGTTCAATGAAAGGTAATGGAAAATAATCCTAACAGGTTGCCTTATTAAATTTCCTATAATCGATACACACTTTCCCTGTTGTTGTCCTAGTTGGTATTAACTCGTTGTCATTTTTCACCACTATAATGCCTCTTTTTTTGGAACTACTTGTATTGGGCTGGCCCAATTACTATCAGAAATAGCATAGATCATACATGCGTCAAGAAGTTTCAAAACCTCTTTTCTTACCACTTCTTTCATTGCAGGATTCAAACGATGCTGAGAATGAACTGAAGTTTTGTAGACGTCCTCTATTAAGATCTTATGCATACAAACTGAGGGGTTTATACCTTTGATATCTGTAATTGTCCATCCCATTGCTGTTTTGTAGTCCTATAATACTCACAAGAGTTTCTCTTCCTCATCACCAGTCAAGGATGGGGAAACAATTACTGGCAGTATAAAATTTTCACTTAGTTACGCATACCTGAGATGTGTTGGCAACTCCTTGAGCTCGAGCTTTGGTGCTTCTTGTATGGGTGGGGTAAAAGATGATATGCTTGTTCCTAGCACTTCAATTTGATGTTTCCTCTACTTAGGCATAGGTGTTGTTGCTTTCAATAATTCGCACACTCCCTCCTTTTAGAATTCTCTTCTGTGCTTACGGCTGAATGTATGATGCATACTTCTAGTGGCAGTGTTGGAGTCTCCTTCTCAAATGTTTTGGTTGTCACTTTATCTACAATGTCAATGTAGTAACATTCATCATTGTTTGAGGGGTACTTCATTGCCTTGAAGACGTTGAACGAATTTTCTTCATCCTACACATGAAGAGTCAATTTACTTTGTAAAACATAGATCAATGTTTTACCAGTTCAAAGAAAATGATGTCCTAAAATAAGAGGTACTTCCCTATCCTCCTCCATGTCGAGTACGACGAAATCTGCAAGGAAGTAAAGTTTGTCCACTTTCACAAGCACGTCTTCAATCACTCCTCGTGGTATTTGATAGATTTGTCAGCTAGTTGAAGTGATATGCTTATTGGCTTTGGTTCTCCTAGCCCCATCGTCTTAAACACAGAAAGAGTCATCAAATTAATATTGGTACTAAGATCACATAAAGTTTTTTTTTTTCAAAATAATAATTTCCTATGGTGTAAGGTATAGTTAAGCTCCCTGAATCCTTAAGCTTAGGAGGTAGCTTGTTTTATAGTATGACACTACACTCCTCGTTCAACATCACTGTTTCATGATCCTCGAGCTTCCTCTTGTTCTTTAGGATGTCTTTCATGAATTTAGCATATTTGGGCATTTGTGCTAGTGCTTTGCAAAAGAAATGTTAATGTGCAGTTTTTTAAACATATTTAAAAATGGATAAAGTGCATATCTGTGTCTTTTGGCTTTTGTCTCTGAGGAAATAGGAGTGTTGGAGCATATGGTTTGATTCACTGTCTTCTCTGTAGAAGCTTTCTGACTTTTTGGTCTTTAGAAATTCGGCTGCCCAGCCGAACGTACGACTGCTCAGCCGAATCTAACTCTGGATTAGATTAGACTTCTTCTGATGTTCTTCTTTCTTTTCTCTAGTGTCTTTCTTATCTTTAGATTCTGTTTTGGTATCATGATTCTGTTCTAGAACTCAGCCACTTCGTAGGGGGATCGATCTAATGTGTTCTTTGAGAGTCATCTCTGTATTGCTTGATAATGATCCTTGTGGTCTGCTGGCCAGTAGATTTGATATTTGGCCTATCTGCACTTTTAGGTTGTGGATGGTTATTGATTTATTCTTTAGATTCGTATCAGTTGAAGTCAGGAACATTTGTGTGGTGGAGGCAAGTTGTTGCATTGTCCCCTCTAAGCTCGATTTCTTCTCTTGATGGGGAGGTCATGATTGTTGTGGTTAAAAGTTGTTTGGCTTGGGTGGCGTGTTGTTATTGTTGCCACCACACCCTAGATTTGGGTGGTTCCTCCATGCAGGTGTGTACGTGTTTGAGTATGGGTTGTTGCTCCTTTGGTAGGTGCTCACGTAAATTGGCTTATTCATTTGAAGGGCACACAAAGTTATCAATCTGTCCATCATTGCTAGACTGTCTTGCACTATATGAATCACATGAAGAGTTTTGAGTTTGGATGGCACTTACATTTGTGGCATCGAGTTTTTTTGTCCGTAAGGCAAGTTGTGCATGAATTGCTGAGATTGCATCTAACTCATGCACCTCTGCTATCTTCTTTAGTGTTGCTCTGTCAGATTGCCATTAATAACTGTTCGACGCCATCTCCTCTAGAAGCTCATGTGCTTCATCATGTTCTTTATCCATGAGTGCTCCTTCGGCCGCATCAATCACCATCTTGGTGTTTGGAGTCAATCCATTGTAAAAGAATTGGATATCCAACCAAGGCGGAAGTTCATGATGTGGGACTTTCCAGATCAAGCCCTTATACTTTTTCCAAGCCTCATAAATATTTTCAAATTCAAATTGAGAAAAAGTAGTGAGATTAGCTCATAGTTTTGCAGCTTTAGAAGGGGAAAGTACTTTTTAAGGAATTTGTTCGCCATCTCATCCATGTTGCAATGGTGTTCTTAGGCAACGAGTTAAACCAAGTCTTCGCTTATCCTTCAAAGAAAAAGAAAAAAGTTTTAGTTTGATTATCTCCTCTGATACTCCATTAATCTTTTGCGTGTCACATATTTCAAGGAAACTCTAGATGTGCTTGTTTGGATCTCATATGGAAGCCCGCCAAAAAGACATGTATGCTGCACCATCTGAATCGACCCTGGTTTTAGTTAGAAGTTGTTCACTTTAATTGTTGGTGCGATGACGCATGAAGTGGCTTCTTTTAGAGAAGTAACAGCATAATCCCTCAGTGTTTTTCTCTCTTCTTGATCCGCCATCGCCTTTTCTCGGTCTTTTCTTTCCTTAAGTAGATGTCAGAATGTTCTGTCAATCTTTAGATCAGGTGCTAGTGTTTCTGAGCTCCTAGAACATCTCATCAGTGTTAAATTTCAATTTCTACAAAACCCAATCACTGTATGCACCAGATGTCGGCTATGTGGCCAAAAATTCGGCTGCCCAGCCGACTTTTATGCTGGAGTTAGGTTGGGATCCCTATAGCCTGTTGCAAGAAATATTTACATATTATATCTACAGACTAAATTCAAATTAGAACAGTAATAGATATCGTTGATATTGATTGAAATACATAATCCCCGGCAATGGGATCAAAACTTGATGTACGCGAACTGGCAAGTGCACCAGTCATGTAGCAAGCAATAGCCTAGTGAATAGTATTTCATTCTACGAAGATTGTGTTAACCAAATATCAACTAATCATTCCTAGTTCTATTTGAAAATCTCAGTGATGATGAAGGATTTATCTAATAGACTTAACTATTCCTAACTGAAAGCAAATTACTTGTTGAGTTGTTCTTATGAGAAAATGTAAAGCAATTGATTTCAGTAGATTATATTAGATATAGATCAAGTATTAGTTTTAGCCAAACATCTACTAATGTTAATAATCGAAAGATCACATAAGTAATTAATATTTTTTCTCAAGTAATATCAATTCTATCTTTTAAATTTAAAACCTACAATCTCTCGATCTAGTAAGCTTACTAGTAAAATAAGCATTAAGCATAGTAGACCTAATACAAGATTGCATCATCTCTTACGCTTAACTTGTTGAGATATGCTTCCTAATTCTTATAATGCTATACTAAATTGTCTCCTTTCAATCTCCAATTTAGTCATCTTTACAATTATGGCCATCAATTAATAAACATAAAAATAAAATTAGGAACTTAACATGCATGTAGATTTACGAACTAACCCTAATTACTTACTTCTAATTTCATATAATCTACTACCATCAATGCCTTACTAAAAGAACTTAGTTCATAACTAGAAAATTGTAAAGCATAGAATTAAAAGAAAACATTGTGTAAAAACTAAAAGAAGAGAGAGGGAAGAAAACACCAATAGAAGAAACCCTTTAGCGTTGACTCCTTATTGTTTTTTCTTCTCCATAATTCAGGGATTCAATAGTAGCAACAGAATTTTTATTAATTTGAAACTCAAAATTGAGAAAGAAAAAATTTGTCTTTTTCATATAGAAGAGGTTGCCATGCTTTTATAGGCTACAGAGACCTTTCCTAACCCTCCACGACTTCGCAAATTCATTTCTAAATTAAAATACAAATTTACACAAAAATAACGTCAGCTATAGCCACCATAACTCGGCTATGTAGCAAAAAATCAGTTACGCAGCCATGTTTCCAACTGTATTATATTCCGCTTTTGACTTGAGTTTGACTGATGAGCTGGCGTTCTCTATTGACTGATTCACGTCTACATAACCGAATCAACAGCTGCTCAGCCGAACTTTTGATCCTTTCACCTCTCAGATTTTTGTGACAACTCTTGTTTTCTATATTTATTCTACTGAGATATTCCAGTTTGTTCTTGGGTCTCGGGTTCTACATCCTCCTCTTTACTTGATAAAGTGATAATTTATCGATTTTCTCTTTTTTTTCAAAATATGCTCTTTACCTAATATCTGCAAAATATACTCCAGAAATACTAATGAATTAAATGTGGCAAATATTAGGCATAAAAGTAATGCAAAAAATATATAAAAAACTTATATATCAGTTATCCCGAGAGGACGAGTATTGTCTCGTGAGGGTTTTCAGTGAATTACACACACAAAATTCATAAAAGAATTAAAAATAAAGTGTTAGTGTTTTCAAAATTCTTTTTTGAAATTGAGAACATTTGAATTATTTTTTTAAAAATCAAGTTAATTTATAAGTTTTAGAATTACCTAATTATTTCTTTCTATACTTAGTCCTGATGCAAATTTTATTATCAATTTGATTAGGATTAAAACTGAATTTCTCACTTAGTCTATCATTTTACCTTAAGTCATATGCACCTTTGTGACCGTGAATTTTTGACTCGAGATTCTTTAACTTTAACTTTTATACCTTGTATATTATGTTGGCCCAAAGGCCCATCGCTCTAGTTTTAATGATGATTAACTCATGTAGTTATAGTACTAATGATCTTGTATTTAATTAGTCTTAGATATTTTATCAAGATCTTAGTAAGTGCTTAACTTCAACAAAGGAGTTTTGAGAGCTAACACGTGTTGATTCAAGAGCTCGTGCATCAAGATTGCATCAAGTACTTAAGAGGAGTCTAACTCATTGAATCATGGTTTGGACCAAGTCAAGAAGGAGAAGAAGATTTTTAAGAGAAGATTTTCATGAAGACTTGTGTCGTGTTTGTAAGTGTTAAAATTTATTTTTAGATAAAATATAAATGTTAGATTAGTTATGGATTGCTCAAGCTCATATACACACACATACAAAATTTATATGTGTTTTCATAAAATAGTTTTGATTTTAGAAAATACCGTTTTGATTTTTGAGCTTCAAAGTATTCATCCTTGTGTTTCATGATTAGAGTTCATCAAAACAAGTTTATATGATTTATATGTGCTTTAAATTTCATTCATGCACATTGTTGGTAATGTTTAGAAAAACTTATTTGGTGTTTCTATATCATGTGTTTGAGTTTTGAATTTATCAAAATCAATTTTTGAGCTTATTGTCAAAAACATAGATATTTCATCTTATATGTGTATTGGATCATATCCATACACACCAAGCTTCAAAAATGTTTAAGATATCTTACTTTTGTATTTGGAGAAGCTTTGAAAAAATCATTTTTCAAATTAAAGATGGATTTTGAAAAATACAGATTTTTGTTTAAGGCAAAATTTCTATATTACAAAAATGGTTCAAAATGTTTGTAATATGTGTTGATTTTTAATCAAACATGTTTGTACATCAAAGTATTTCAACGAACCTATTTTTTTAGATTTTATGGGAATTTATAAGGATTTATTTAACCAAGTTTTAATCCTAAAAGATTTCAGACCTGGCCTTCTGCCGGTCGACCAGACGGTCGACCGAGCAAGAAGTCGGTCGACCGAGCGGTCGATTGATATGCACAAAACGTGCACGACCATTTGGCTAGTCTGGTCGACCGCACGGTCGACCGTCCAGAGCGGTCAAAGCCCAGGCACGGTCGACGGCAAGCTGCAACGATAAAAAATATGACCGTTGGCCCGTCGACCGACAGCAGAGTTTTCTGCTAACTTTGACCCCAACGGCTTGTTTTGAGAGTATAAATTGGGACTGTTTTGGACTATTTTATACAAGATTTTTTGAGAGTTTAAAAGCCAGTTTTTTTCCCATCTCTTGTAGAGATTTTCTCCACTTATTTTAGAGCTAATACTTCCATATCAAAAGGAGAGTTTTCAAGAGTGTTTTTCAAAAGTGATTTCTTGAGTTTTCCACCACAACTCTATCCTAGTTTTTCTCACATATGCTTGAGCTATCCATTGCTATATCAATCCTCTAGGAATCTTTATTGTGAGAGTGTTAGTGGTGATCAAAGTGTTGAGATCATCAAGTATTCATCTTATATTTGAGGAGGCGAACTTGCAGGTTCGTGTTTGTGACGAGTTCTTGTGGGAGCTCGGTGTAGAGGTGAAGCCTCGATAAGCTAGTGTGCTTGCGTGTGTTTGTTCTTATAGGAACGAGTGAGGGACTTGCGGGTCCGGAGTTCTAGTGTGAACTAGTTGTAAGTGTTGCCGCACCGAGTGATCTTGCGGGATCGGTTTTTAGTGGAAATCTTTCATAGTGTTGAAGACGGGGACGTAGAGCAAGGGTGCTCGAACCTCAAAACAATTCTTCCATGTTTGCGATCTCTCTCTCTCTCTCATTTGTGTTTTCATATCTTGCATGCTTATATTGCTTATCTCTTTATATGCTTGATATATCTTGTGCCTAATTAATATATGCTTGGGATATTTACTCACACTTGTATTCAACCAAGAGAGCCATAGTGACACCTCAACTCTTAATTTTGAGGAATCTTGAGGAGATAGTCCAGAGCCCTTCACCGAAAATTCGGCTACACTCTTGTGTTATACTTTGTATGTTTAGCTTAATAGTTTTAATTTGCATAAATAGTTTGCAATTCCGCATCATTAGCATTAGATTACCTAGTACACCTATTCACCCCCTCTAAGTGATTATCAATTGATATCAGAGCTTGGTGCTCTTGATTTGGGTCTAACAACGTAGAGTTAAAGACTCATTTTAGCTAATCACAATTTGTACACACACATATGGATTTCATGACACCTCTTATGTTTGATATTTTTAACATCCAAACTTGGAAAAATAAGATGTCTATATACCTCAAAGCCCTAGGAATTCATGTTTATCTTTTCACTGTTAAAGATTCATATTGTTTCAATGGCAAAAATCTAGAGATTAATGCTAAAGCCCTTCATGCTTTAAAGAGTACCCTAAATAATGATTATTTATGTAGGGTTGCTAATTTTGATTCGGCTTTTATAGTATGGAACACACTATTCTCCTTTGGTGACAAAAGCAATACTATACGGGGAGTGACTCAGATGATGGAAGTGAAGCTTCCAACATATGCTACATGGTCCAAGGGGATGATCCCCTTGAGGTAAATTCTGAATCCGAGCTTGATGAGAATGTTGACAAGTCATATGATGAGCTTGCTTCATTTTGTCAACAACTTCTTAAAAAGTATGAATTGTTAAAAATGGAAAACAAAATTTGAAAAATAAAAATTATTTGATTTTAAAAGAAAAGATTTCTTTTAAAACTAAATTTGAAAGTGTTTCAAAAGAAAATAAATTTTTGAAAAAGGAGAATATTTCCTTATCTTCAAAATTAAATAATATTTGTGAAGGAAATAATTCTTTAAAAAATATTTATTTTGGTGGAAAAAGAAAAAGAGATTGCTTTGCAAGAAAATAACTCTTTGAAAAGAAAAATTGTTTCAAAAGAATAAGAAAATATTTCTAAAAAGAAAAAGATTGTTGATTTTCATTCTTGTCATGCTAATAATGACCTTTGCCATGTTTTTCATGCTACCATTGATAAAATGAGATTCACGTCTTGAAAAATCGAATTGATTGTTTGAGCTCAATTTTGAGTAATTGTGCATTTAACCATTCTAAATTGGAAATCTTATTTCAAAAGAAATAAGCTCTATATGTTCATGCACATAACTCATGGTACACATATGTATACTATGCACATCATAATCACACTCATTCTCATATGCATGCTAGAGTGTACAATTGTATACATTGCGGCCGCAAATGTTATCTTGCAAGATTTTGCTTTGATAGATTAAATTCTATAAATTTTACAAATAATAATGTTTGGGTTCCTTATGATGCTAACCCCCATGGACCCAAAAGAAAATGGATACCAAAATACCCACCTCTTGTATTTGATGTAAGTGTAGGCTCTCACATGAAGTGAGAGGTATGGTGCCTTGGTGGTGGATGCATGTGGAGTTAGATGGACATACCCTATTGATGCATCGCTATCAAGCAAGTTTGATGGGAGGACCACCATGTTTGGAGGCTTAGAGATTAGTGCATATGATTGGTAACTATCTCAAAACTCCTATTTTAGTTTACATGCTTTTATATAAATATTTTTAGCATGTTTTGGCTTTATGCTTATTATGTTAATTGATCGTGTTTTGTACTTCATGTGGTGAATACTTGTTTAGATGTATTTTTCATTAAAACTTGTGTATATACTTTTACAAGTAGTGAGCTACACTTGATTATTATATGTTTGTACTTCAATGCTCATTTGTACTTATTACATATACATGTATAAATTAGTTTTGATGATTATTTCATTTATATTTGTTTTTCTTATTTTGGTACATGTTTTACTTCATGTATATGTTATTTTTATCTAAAACTAATAAATATACATGTATACCCTTGAGTCACTTTCTTTCATGCAAATTCTATTATGAACTCGTTTGTGTTTGGGACATGTATGTATATTTTTAGTTTTGATAAGAACATACATATACCTTGAAGTTTATTTTCATTGAAAATTAAAATGATTTTCATATGTTTTGATATTTTGAGCTTCATTGTCCATTTTCATGATTTTATTGATTTCATGATTCTTACACTCACATTATTCTTGTTTACTCATGATTTTATTTTCATGAGCTTTGTATGTGCTTTATAGACTTTGAATTTTAATTATTGTGTGATTTTCATGTTTTCATGGGATACTTATTGTTTTTATTCCTTACTTGAAGGATTTCGTACTAGTTTTCAAAAATTATCTTTAAACTAGTCTTTATTTTTCAATTGGTAGTGATTTTCAAACATGTTAAATTATTTTCAAATCAAATTTTGAAAACCTCTACCTTTCAAGGGCGGGTGGTTGGGAGACCATGCCTTGTATGCTTTAAATGACTATCTATTTAAACATGTGCATGAAAGAGAGGTAGCTATGAGATATACATGATTTTAATGAAAATTTTATTTTTGTATGCTCATATGTGTTTCCTATATATGTATGCTTCAAAGTTCTATTAATATCAATTTCAATTGGTATTCTTATTTTTCATACATACATATATGATTTGATTGTGCTTGCTTTTTCTTACATTCTTAAAGCACAAATTATGTTTATGTTAAGCTTGATTTTATTTCAAATGTTCATTAGTATTTATACAAGCTTATACATTATTTTCAATTGGTATTTTCAATTTCAATTGGTTTTTCAATTGGTATCGAAATAGATTTCATGTTTCACCTTCATTGGTATCAAAATTTACTATTGGTATCTAATTTTTTTTTTCAATTGGTATAATCTATTTGTACTTTAAAAAAACTTTTTTTCAACTTTACCAACTTTTGTTTTGTCAACTACTATTTGATTTCATTGGTATCAAAATTTGTTTTGTTGACTTAAGAAATTTTAAAATTTTGTTTTTGGTATTATCAAAAATTGTTTTAAAAATTTGTAGATATATTGCCTATACACATGGGGAGCTTAACATCTTCTCTCTATATAGATTCATGTTGAGTGTATCTAACATTGAGGAGTTTGACATCTCTTTTTTGTGGTACACGTGTGTAGGGGGAGCTTAACATTTTCGCTTATACATTGTATATTTTGCTTTATGTGTGTTAGGGTCTTGTCATCCCTTCTTCATGTAAGGCATGTATGCAGAGGGAGCTAACTTTTCATCTCTCTCTCTCTTCTTCATGAATGTATATCGCATATACATCCTTATTGATTGTTTATCTTCGCCCCTTTATTGATGAATTAACAAAAAGGGGGAGAAGAATTTTAGTGAGTTTATATTTGCATGTTTATATCTCTGTTTATAATATATGTTTGTATTTAGTTTATGCATTTCATTGACTATCTTTATGTTTATTGCTATGCATGAGTTAAAGGGGAGCTTCTATGAAACTTAACTTTAATCCATGCATATATAACTCCATGAGTTTTGTCATCATCAAAAAGGGAGAGATTGTTGACCCAAAGGCCCATCGCTCTAGTTTTGATGATGAATAACTCATCTAGTTCTAGTACTAATGATCTTGTATTTAATTAGTCTCAGATATTTGATCAAGATCTTAGTAGGTGCTTAGTTTCAATAAAGGAGTTTTGAGAGCTAACACGTGTTGATTCAAAAGCTCGCGCATCAAGATCGCATCAAGCACTTAAGAGGAGTCTAGCTCATTGGATCATCGTTTGGACAAAGTCAAGAAGGAGAAGAAGATTTCCAAGAGAAGATTTTCATGAATATTTGTATCGTGTTTGTAAATGTTAAGATTTATTTTTAGATAAAATGTAAAGGATAGATTAGTTATGGATTGCTTAAGCTCATATACACACAAACAAAATTTATATGTATTTTCATAAAATAATTTTAATTTTAGAAAGTACCATTTTGATTTTTGAGCTTCAAATTATTCATCCTTGTGTTTCATGATTAGAGTTCATCAAAATAAGTTTCTATGATTTATATGTGTTTTGGATTTCATCAATGCACCTTATTGGTTCAAATGTTTAGAAAACTTATTTGGTGTTTCTATATCATGTGTTTGAGTTTTAAATTTATCAAAATCAATTTTTGAGCTTATTGTCAAAAACATAGATATTTCATCTTATATGTATATTGGATTATATCTATACACACCAAGCTTCAAAAGTGTTTAAAATATCTTATTTTTGTATTTGGAGAAATTTTAAAAAATCGTCTTTCAAATTAAAGATAGATTTTGAAAAATACAGATTTTTTTAAGGCAAAATTCTATATTACAAAAATGGTTAAAAATATTTGTAATATGTGTTGATTTTTGATCAAACATGTTTTTACATCAAAGTATTTCAATGAACCTATTTTTGTAGATTTTATGAGAATTTATAAGGATTTATTTAACCAAGTTTTAATACCAAAAGATTTCAAACCTGGCCTTCTGCCGGTTGACCAGACGGTCGACTGAGCCAGAAGTCGGTCGACCGGACGGTCGACCGATGTGCACAAAACGTGCACGGCCATTTGATTAGTGGGTCGGTCGATCGCACAGTCGACCGTCCAGAGAGCTTTGCCCTATGGATCTGGCCTCAATCGACCGGCCAGAGAGCTCTGCCCTCTGGATCTGGCCACGGTCGATCGGGCGGTCGACCGGTAGGTCAAAGCCCAGGCATGGTCGACCAGGCGGTCGACCGGCAAGCTGCAATGGTCAAAAATATGACCGTTGGCCGGTCAACCGACAGCAGAGTTTTCTGCTGACTTTGACCCCAACGGCTAGTTTTTGGGAGTCTATAAATTGGGGCTATTTTGGGTTGTTTTATAAAAGATTTTTAGAAAGTTTTAAAGCCAATTTTTTTCATCACTTGCAGAGGTTTTCTCCACTTATTTTAGAGCTAATACTTCCATATCAAAAGGAGAGTTTTAAAGAGTGTTTTTCAAAAGGGATTTCTTGAGTTTTCTACCACAACTCTAACCTAATTTTTCTCACACATACTTGAGCTATCCATTACTATATTAATCCTCTAGGGATCTTTGTTGTGAGAGTGTTTGTGATGATCAAAGTGTTGAGATCACCAAGTGTTCATCTTGTATTTGAAGAGGGAACTTGCGGGTTTGTTTTTGTGACGAGTTCTTGTGGGAGCTCGGTGTAGAGAAGTGGCCTCGGCAAGATAGTGTGCTTGTGTTTGTTTGTTCTTACTAGAATGAGTGAGGGACTTGTGGGTCCGGAGTTCTAGTGTGAACTTGTTGTAGGTGTTGCGGCACCTAGTGATCTTACGGGATCAGTTTTTAGTGGAAATCCTTCATAGTGTTGAAGGC
The DNA here is from genome assembly GCA_038442645.1 of Agave tequilana. Classification (NCBI taxonomy): domain Eukaryota; kingdom Viridiplantae; phylum Streptophyta; class Magnoliopsida; order Asparagales; family Asparagaceae; genus Agave; species Agave tequilana. Next base: position 249,618 of record JAVJIF010003280.1, read on the forward strand.
GGGACGTAGAGTAAGGGTGCTCGAACCTTGAAACAAATCTCCCGTGTTTTCTATTACTCTCTCTCGCTTGTGTTTTCATATCTTGCATGCTTATATTGCTTATCTCTTTATATACTTGATATATCTTGTGCCTAATTGATAGATGCTTGAGATTTTTTGTACACACTTGTATTCAACCAAGAGAGCCATAGTGGCACCTCAACTCTTAATTTAGAAGAATCTTGAGGAGATAGTTCAGAGTCCTTCACCGGAAATTTGGCTACACTCTTGTGTTATACTTTGAGTGTTTAGCTTAATAGTTTTAATTTGCATAAATAGTTTGTAATTCCGCATCATTAGCATTAGATTAGCTAGTACACCTATTCCCCCCTTCTAGGTGATTTTCATATTAATATATATAACCTCCTTTTTCTATTTTTTCTTTTTAATGGAAAGAAGTTCGAACTATTACCACTTTGTTGCCCTTTAAGCACTTTTTTATATGTATAACCCATCTAATTTTCTTTCGTGTAACTATCATGGCTTCTTGAGGCCCTCATACCTAACTAATTGATTATTGGATGTGTTATTATATATATTATATTAATATAATCTTTTTTTCAAACTTACCTAATTACTTTTCGCATGAATACCAAGGCTTTCTTAGACCAAAACACCTAACTAATCAATAATTAGATTTATTTTTTCATATATATATATATATATATATATATATATATATATATATATATATATATATATATATATATATATATATATATATATATATATATATATATATTTCTAAGGCACAAGAGTCTTTATTTTGAATCCTAAGTCTGTAAGTGTATAAAATATTCATAATTCATCAAGTTAAAAGTGAGGACTAAATTACTTTTTCAATTTTTCCTCCTAAATATAAAAATCAAATAAATAATCTTATTTTGATCAAGCATTAAGAAATCATAATTATGATTTTTCTATTTCTTAAAATTAACTTAATTACTTACAAAAATAAATCAAAGTATTGTTTTCTTTTTCACAAAGTTTCTAAAAGAAAAAAATTTGTTAGTATCTACCTATGTTAGCATGTTAGTAAACCCTTTCCCACACCTATCTCATGCATTATCCTCCATGTATGAATGAATGCATATATGCATGAAAAAGATGAAAGAAAAGGCAAAATGTTACCTCATGGTGGTGGTTCCGGTGGTGGTCGAATTGGGCTAAGTGTTGCTCCTAATCTATATAACATATATCATTAAGGAACCCACTTTTGTTGACTTCTTTCTTATGTACAGTATTTCAACCCCCAAAATGAATAGGATAATAGAAAATCCTAATATAAAAACTATTTCCATTATATGACTAAGTTTGGAAAATCATCTCACGGTCATTATTATTTACACCTTCGTCTAATGATAGAATGTAATTTGTTGAAGTGATTGATTTGGGCTTAAAAATATTAGATTTAGGAACCAATACTGACTCGGAAAAATCAGTTTCAGGTTCAATCTGATTAGAAAAACTCTCCTCACAAAATTTATTAAATTCATCCTCAAATTTTGTTTGAGATAAAAGTTTATCTTTATTACAATCATTCTAATAATATGATTCAACTTGTTCCTTGAGAGGTGTGTGTGTATTCAAATTCTCTCGAAGCAATACTAACTCTTGAAAAGTCAGTTTAGATTCGAGAGTTGGATCTAGTTCAAGAGCGGATTCCAATCAAAGAACTTAAGTTCACATTCATCATTCACCATATATGGAATGCGACCATCCATAATAGGTGATTCAATTCTATAATATGCTGGTTACAGAATTAAGGTTGGCTCGGGAGTTGAGTCTAAATTGGGTATGGATACCGAAGTTAATATAGATTCAAAGTTTGGAATTAAATCACAAAGTTGAGAATCGGGTTCACATTCGCAATCAAGTTCAATCTCATTGAAATTAAAACTTGCCAATTGGTCTAAAGATTATGATTGATCAAGTTCAAATTGGTGTGATGAGATTGAATCTTGGTCAAAGTCTTTAAGACACCATGATTCTTCGTTCCTGTCAAAATGGCTAAAGCAATCGCGAATGGTTGAAAATATGTTAGGTAGATTTTTCTCATACTTATCTTTGATCAAACTATTCATTTGTTCTTTTAGCCTATTGAAAGATTGGGTAACATAATTTCTGGCTTGAATTAGGTTTTTCATACTTTTGTCTAAGTCCGTAGGTTCTTCTTGTTGTGGTGGGACTTGGAAGGTATAGTAAGCAACTTGAATTTGAAAATTTCGATGGGCTCGTGCATCTTCTATTTTTTTAAGTCGTCGCTCGAGCTCTTCTGAGATTTCCATTTTATTTTCTCAGTGTATTGATTTTTCAGTTGGTTGCTTGGGAAAAGAAGTATATGACAATGATTGTTGGAAAGGTGGTTGACAATATGGCTTAGGGGCATTGTATCCCTATCGATTCAGTGAAGAGTAGAGATGATTATTTTGATTATAATAATAGGATTGGGAAATGTGTTGATTATGATGAAACCAACCCAGCATACTTGATTAAAATTTTGTTGGCGAAAGTTATCCCATGCCAGTTTGGTGTAATCTGAATTGAAAGAGGTTTGAGTAAAACATGAATTATTATTAAAGTAAGGAAAATTGTGGTTAGAATCCATATCACTCAAGAATTGTTAATACACACAAACAAACAAAAAACAAAAAAGATTCTAGCCTAAGTTAAGGTAGAGCTTATACGACTCCTAACTATTTAGACTGTCCACCGGAGGTATATTGTAGACTCTAACCATAAGCTAATCAGCTAGGTAGGTGGTAATATTGGTGGGAGGTATCCCTCAAGACGGGCCTAATTAAACTAAACTACCAACCTTCGAGGTTTTGCTTCTCAATCCCTACCTTAATCACCAATTTCACAAGAGTTAAATTCTAACAACTTCCTTCTTAGATCTATTTCCTAATGAGTCCAAGATGTCCCTATGGCGAACATCTACTCAATTTTAAATTAGGATTGGGTTAGTGAGCGTGGAGATAGATTATGAGCTAAGGGAGGATAATAACTTCCCCACCTTATCTTGTTTAAGGATTTGCCCTTAAGTCGATTTAGTGAAAAAGTGTGCAAGAAATAGATAGGGATCACTCAAAGCAAATAAATCACGACAAGTGTTTCCTAATCTAGATGCTATGCAGACTTACCTCATCTCCATCCCTTTTCAGCAATAATTGAAATTTTAAAAGAAATAGACACGTGCCTAAATGTAAATCTATTCGTTTTTAAATTTCAATCAATAAGTTAACATTGTTATTTAGAAACAGAGTGCTATTAACAATTTTAAAGAAAACTAAAATAGAAGATACAAAAATTACATTTTAGAAGCACCTGTAGAAGACTTAGCAGGTGGGTCGACCACTTTGTCGCGAAACGCGGCATTGTGGTTCTCTCCTGTGCTCTACTTCTTGAGCAGAGGCACGGTACGCAAGTACTGCTCTGCACCCTTCAGTTTCTTAAACTTGTTCTTGTACACCTGAACAGAGAAGAAAATAGTTAGAAAACTAGTTGTACTGATCTCTCCCTGGCAACGACGTCAAAATTTGATTGCTAGAAAAACAAGATAAGGTAAAGTTAGAAGGATGTTCTGGATGGATGTGTGGCTTTATCTTCCACGATATATTCGCGGTAGTAAGGGCTAAAGTGGGTCGAAAAGAAGGATTGACAGCAGACTTAGTCGACTAGTGGGTGTTACTAGTCGACTATATTCAAGTATAGTCGACTAGCTTTTTTGGTCAGTCGACTCCTGTGGCAACAGAGAGGAAGGATACATCCAGATCTATTTTTCAGTCGACTTAACTTTGTGGTTAGTCGACTTGGGTCAGGTATAGTCGACTAGGCTCTCTAGCCTAGTCGACTTGGTGCAGGTATAGTCGACTAATTTTCTGAATTAGTCGACTATCGCAGAAACAGAGAAGAAGCTTCATTCAGATCAACTTTCTAGTCGACTTGTAATTGTGATTAGTCGACTACATTCCTAGTCGATTGATATATTTTATAGTTGACTTATAGGTCTTTGATTTGGATTGTAGGGATACATTGTAATGGGTTAGCGTGACAGGAATTGTCAGTTAGGGGAGGTTATACTGTATTGCCGGTTTGGCTTACATTCAGTTTTGATAAATAAAATTTACATTCTCCAAAAAAAAAAAAAAAAAGTGGGTCGAATCTCAGGGAGAAATGCGATGGAAGTTTTTCGGTACTATTATTTTCATATTTTTTCTCTATTTAAAGAACTTGAAAAAGAAGAGATAGATTGTATGTGGATCAAGAACTAATCTAAAAGAAAGGTTCACAGCTACTAATAATCAACCACCACAGTATATTAATGCTCAATAAATAATGACCTCACTTCAAACTCTAAACATGATATTCTACCACAAAATCAAGAAAGATACATACGATAGAAACAAAGTTATGATTTGAAATAACACCAACCAAGTTTTAAAGTTACAATATCAAGATTGTCAATCAAATATAAAGTAAGAAAAAATCATTAAAAGTATTTAGCAAATCTTAACCCTATTTGAAATAACAGTGATTAAATTTAACATTAAAATATCAAGATATTCATCAAGTATAGATTAAGAAAAACAATTAAAAAATATTAGCAAATATTTTACCTGGTTTCTTATCCTCATGTGTCTTCAAGAATAAAGATTGGAGTAGGTATGCATATGGTCTAATCTGGTATCTACTAGATACTAGATGTAATGGTGGTGATGTCTTAGCAAGTTATGAGAAAAGCTCTAACTACACAAGCTTGAACTAAATTAAGAAAACATGTAAAGAAAGAAAATAAATATTAACGAAAAAATTGAAAATAACAAAAGAACTTTATTTATTTAGTTGTCACTATCAATTACAAGAGCCACATCCTTCTTTACAAAGCTTGAACTAGAACTAAAAATTACAAAAGAAATTTAGAAGAGAAATTAAAGAAAAATCTTAAGTTATGATCTCTGATATGAAGATACTTGATTATGAGAGATTTTAACTCTTTAAATAGGCCTCAGAGTTAATCACAGTAAGATACAAATTAGAACGTTTAACTCAGTCCTAATTTAATACGGGAATTCAATTTGTAGCAAGTTGCGTGTTGATTACTGAATATGACTCATCCGATGGCTGAATTAGACAGGGTAGTCAACAGAAGAATTGTAACTCTTTAAGTTCTCTTTCTATAACATTTTGAATCATCATATTTGAATATCTGTGGCGAAAGTTATGATCCGAATACTAAGAGATGTCCAGTCTGAATTTGAATCTGAATTGATTTTGAACTCCATTTAATTTGAATTATCTTCCTTATCTCTATTAGGATTAGTTTTATCCTATCTATCTTTTATAAATATATCTTCTGATTTTGAATTTAAATTTTGAAGATGATGATATATTCTTTCCTCCTCTTGATTTCAAATTAATTAAATTGAAACTCAAATTTATACAGGGTTAGGGATAAAATAGAAGGTTCTTGTATCTTTATCTTCTTATTTAAGTAACTACATACCATAATTAAAAAGAGGGTTAAATGGTAATGTTAAATAAAGGATAATCAAGAATAAATGTGCAAATGTGATGATGATAATGCAAAATTGAGATGCAATCAGTGTGGCACATGAGTTTTTATTTCATTATTGTTTGAACAACTCTGTATATCACTTTTTATAGAGAGGTACTAGGGTATTCTTCCTCCACTTATTTGGCTTCTTTTTAGTGAGTCAGATCTTTTTAAAGAGATTTGTCAGTCATCTCATATCCATCTCTCCTACGCATCTCCATATCTTAATAGAAATTTCATTTGGGCCAACAACTATCAGCTTATATAATAATAAAATTAATCATGATTGAGCTTTAGATGAATGGTGATTAGTATCAAAAATATCACATCATTAAGAGTTTTCAAAAAGCCAGTGGGACTCCGAAAACGACCATTCATTCCCAATAATGCACAGATATTATGATATTCAGGGTGTATATTTGGTCAAGTGTAGCAACTAATAAAGGTATCTCTTGAGAGCGAAAACCAAGGCAAAAGTAAAAAAGATAGAAAAAGAGATGTTGATAAAAGGTTCCCATGAAACAAATGGCACCATATACTCCACTATTGTTAGAGGATTAGATGATATTAATGGAGCACCATTTACTCTCAAAAATTAATAGAGGGTTTCTTTTCTATTTTGAGAGCAATTAATAATAATCCATGTTAATGATGGCAAGCATGCATGGTATTAAGTCGGATTAGTTGAGTCTTTAATGTTTTTCATTCTGATGGCAATCATACCTTAGTATTTTCAGTGCGGTTGAAATTGATGTCATGCGCACGAAGACTGCTCCCTGGAATTCACATATAAATTAATACTTATTGGAAAAAATCGCGAAACAACTAATTGTCTTATCATGATACTGCATTCACCTTCAATGCTCCACCACATGTTAACGTAACTTGCGTTTTGCACATTTATATTGAGAGAGAATTGTGTTGTTTCCGAAGAAATAAGGTTCATTCTGTTTAAGTTAATCTATATTATTTCAAATAATAAAAAATAAAAAATAATATATATTTTAAATACTTTTTAGAATATATTATTTTTTTATTTTTAATTACTTGAAATAATGTAGATCAATTTTAATGAAGTGAATCTTATATTCAGATTTTTTGAGAAGGAAAAAATCGGTCCACACAAGTTCGCGCGCGCACACTCCCTTGCCGCCATGAATAAAACCTCAAAAAAAACATTTGGTAATCTGTTCATTATTTTTTATTCTTTATTCTTTATTTCCTCATGGGAGAGCCCCACTATGGCCCAATAGAACCAATTCAATGTTAAAAGAGTCGGATTTAGATTACGAGAAGATTTGTTTTGATTTAGACTGCACTAAACTCGTTTTACTCAAAACATGAAGAAGAATATAGGGCGTGTTTGTTTCGCCGCAAAAACGCCGCAAAACGCAAGTCGTAAAAACTTCTTTTCCATTTTTCGTTGTTTGTTTCGCTGAAAAACAAGTTGCAAAATGCAACTCTTCTTTTCC